>CABEEJ010004586.1:33609-44281 GCA_901482245.1 Timema douglasi
AATGGATTAGGAATTGGGAAGGTTGAATTAGAGGAAGTGAACCCGCGTTTGCGTGGAGGGAGAGTGGAAAACCATTTAGGAAAAAACCACCCCCAGTTCACCCGACCGAGATTTGAACCTCGATCTCCCCGTCCTCAGCAGTCGAGCTCAACATGACAAACGCGTTAGCCAACTACGCCACCGAGGCGGGTACTCATAATGTAAATCTGGGGAGTATTTTACACAATAAATAGCACTTTATACTAGTTTTTCGGAGAAAAATTCGTCCAACTACTCTTAAAAAACTTTGTTCCAAATTAGGGAAAACTATAATGATAAAGTATATACGAGAGTGTCATAGCATTTCATGTCCTACTTTCTCTTCATCTGATAGTATCGTACTTTCCTACCGGCATAAAGCTGCAACATTATCTTAAGTTCCTTCCAAAGATTGCACACAGCCCGAATGGGTAGTAGAACGTGGTGGTAAATACATAAATAATTTTCCAGAATTGGTTGACATTAATTAGAACGTACAATCGTAGGCTAATACAATCTGGCTTGTCAGCGATGTTTAGATCAGGGTTCAAATCCCAGCCGGATTTACTGAGGGTGATTTTTCCTAAATGGTTTCCCATTCTACCTTCACGAAAATACGAATACATTTTCTGAAGGTTGTAACGTCATCATCTCTACCTCAATGAAGACATTCGAATTCCTGTAGCCCGAATGGGTAGCTGGACCCGATGAGGAAAATATCAGGGGCGATCTTTAATCGATAAATTGAACGAACGTATATACGTCAAAACTATCAAGGCGATTTGAGGCACGCAATGTCAGCGTGGCATTCTATTTATTTTTATTATATTATTATTAGCACCACGTCTTACTACCCGCTCGGGTTATACACACTTACGCTAATGGGTAATGGTAGGGTGATTGTGAGATGAAATGAAGGACCTACAGTTTAACTTGGGATCCGAACTACGGTGGAGGCCTGGCATTCCCCACATTCACAAGATGTCTTGTCAGAGGTGAAGGAAAGAGTTTGGTAATCAGATAAATTTGTGTCGGGGCCGAGGATTGAACCCCGGACCCCCAGCACAGAGGTCTGACACCTTACCCCTAGACCACCAGGTTACTCTTTTATTATATTACTTTTAACACAATAATTATTAACTACTTAATCAAATGGGTGACTATCTAGCTCTAAAACAAAATGGCTGAATACATTTTGTTTGAATCTCATATTATTGTGTCAGTTATCTATTATAATATTATAATTACTATATGTTTTATTTTGGTTTATATTAATAAGCTTATTATTATTATTAATATTAAATTTAAATCTGTCATACGGTAGTATCTTGAGATAAAATAGTGATTTTAATTATAGCTCTTAAAATAAGGGTAGCTTAGTGAATAATTATTTTTAAAACTAGATTAAAAAAATTCTTTCAATATTGTGTTCTAAAACGATACTTGGGAAATGTTTTAATCGATAAATATCAATGTATAGGCACGTGTTTGACGGAGAATAGCTTATTCAAATATCATTTACGGCAGCTTTTTAAAACGGTTTCAAAATTTAATAGGCTATGAGAAATTATGTACTTTTGGACCATTTATATTTTTACCGAATAGAGAATCACAATCCCTATTCAAGCCATTCAGAAGTCCTGCTCTTATCCGTCAAATGCCCCATCGAAGAGGAAACTATCATTTGGTAATCTCTGTGAATGATGCTTTTGATGATTCTTCTCTTACAAATTATTTCTCTCTAACTCCGGGAAACAATGCATTTTTAAAATGTGCCACTTGATGTCTGGCAATTAGTCGATTCGAGGCCCCTTATTCACCCCCACCCCTCTTTCTGCCCCATATCGCCTCTTTCCATCCTTCCCAAGGCTTCTACGTCGAGAACCGATTTACGGTCGGTAAAATATTCACGACTCGCCTTGGTCAGAAGATGTGTGGAAACACACAGGTAGCGGGTTTTAACGCGACGTCGTTTGGTTTAGGGATCCCTGCTCAAACATTTAGTTCTAGAGTGTGTAAGGGGAAACCCCCTGACTCCCCAATCACCCCAAATGCTACCCAGTTGAGTCGGCGTAAAACTTTAGGGTCGTTAAAGGGATTCAATCAATCCATCCACGCAGTCATAAATCTTGTAATCAATTATTTAGGCTGAATACATTAATCTGTGACGCCAGCAGAGAATGGTTGAAAGGATATTGAAAAATACACCTCTGGATCGAGATGTCGAGGTTCGATTCTGATCGGTTTGAATTGTTTTTTTTTTCCATACAATGTAGTTTCCAATTTTTACTCAAACAAAAATTTTTAGTGTATTATTTTACATAGAAAGGATAGTTAACGGGTTAATCTTTAGGGTTAGGGTTTAGTAGAATAGTTTTAAAACTATGCATCTGCACTACTTAGAAGAGCTGATAGGAGAAGCTTAGTGATGAATCATATGCGACCCTTCCCCCTCCACCCTAGTGCTCTTGGTCAATATTCTAATGGCAATCTCCCCATCACCGAAATAATCCATATATCAAGGAGTTTACGCCTTGGACCGTTCGACCATTAGTGAAGATTTATGGACTGTTAAGTAGTTGTGGGAGACCTGGTGGTCTAGGGGTAAGGTGTCAGACTTCTATGCTGGCGGCCGGGGTTCAATCCTCGGTCCCGGCAAAGATTTATCTGATTACCAAACCCTTCCTTCACCTCTGACAAGACATCTTGTTAATGTGGAGGATGCCAGGTCTCCACCGTGGTTCGGATTCCACGTTAAACTGTAGGTCCTCCATTTCATCTCGCAATCACCCCTACCATTACACATTAGCGTAAGCACGTATAACCCGAACGGGTAGTAAGACGCGGTGCTAATAATAATAATAATAGTAATAATAATAAGTAGTTGTGTGACTAAGCTTAGTCATTATATTAATTATATATCTGTTTCAAACACTCAAACGTAGTTTTTACATTAATAGTGCAATTTCTGAACTCACTGATCATAACAGTGCGTGACTTACAGACTAGCTCAATTCTAGTGCAGACACAACATCCAGTCCTCAGCCCCGACAGTAAAAAGCTTCCTGGGCAAAGGGAAGCTTCGATCTCCTCAATAATGAATATTTTGCACGTACCGGAAATCGAACCCATAACCCTTGGCTAGTAGGCGGACGCACTTTCTATTGAGCTAAAGGTGTCGGACCAAACACCAAGCCCGATCAATTCACAACATAATATAAAGGATTGCCGGGAACGTAAACAATCGTACTCAATATAGAGCTCTGGTGGGAAGTATTTATGGATTACGTTGCAAAACTCCACCTATATTTTTTTGCCCTCGACGATATTTATAAGGTTGGCAGCACTTACGATCCAAAACAATGTAGGTATGGGTGATAAACGGAATCAGTTGGGGATACGTTTCCGTCACGGTTCCATTGTTCAGATAAAATTTCATGTCCTGCAGTAAACTTTTATGTGAACTTTTGTAACTTTTTTCCGGTCGAAAAGCGATGGAGGGGTGAGACGTACTTGGTGGACTGGACATTGACCTTCTCATACCAAGTACCCCATTTCAGACATTACAATATTGAAATTATTATTATTACTTTTAGCTCATAAACTACTGGGCTTCAATTGTTGGTAACAAAGTTTTAAAACCCGATCGGAAAATATTTACGGAAGTTAATTCGCTCATTGTAGTTTTACAACAAAGTGATAACACTTTACCCGTGTATTGTAATTTAATTATAATTCTCTTTGTTAACAGTATAGGTGACTTATAAAATCTAACTTTTGGGCCAGATAGAAACAAGGATCTATGTCACATAAAAATAAATAATGCTCTAGTGGAATTATTTTGTGAATACATTCTTTTCAGCAATAGACTAGATTATTTGCTCACCTCCTAATAATTCTATTCTTTCAACTCTTGCTACCTTCACGGTAGACTCTCGAAAAAAAAAATAAAGTGGTATAGTGTGCTAGGTTAGCTGTTCATACTATTATTATTATTATTATTATTATTATTATTAGCACCACATCTTACTACCCGTTCGGGTTATACGCACCTACGCTAATGTGTAATGGTAGGGTGATTGTGGGATGAAATAGAAGACCTAGAGTTTAACGTGGAATCCGAACCACGGTGGAGGCCTGGCATTCCCCACATTCACAAGATGTCTTGTCAGAGGTGAAGGAAGGGTTTGGTAATCAGATAAATCTGAGCCGGGACCGAGGATTGAACCCCGGCCGCCAGCACATAAGTCTGACACCTTCCCCCCTGACCGCCAGGTCACCGATAATAATTAAATGGCAATACATAGGCGCTTAGATGGATTTAATAAACATAAACAATCATTTGGTGGGATCGAGATTTTCTCCTAAATACCAAATGTATAAACAAACAAATTTTATGTCCCATCATTGGAGAATGTGAGATCAGAATGGTCACTATCCAGTCCAATTTTCAAAGAAAGAACCTTTTTATAAAATACAAACATACTTTTGTGCAGCAGGCATTGATAACATTTTACTATCATTTTAGTGTCACCTTATAGGTATTGATATCAAATATGAGGTCCGCATATAACATGACTTGAAGTATCACTACGAGTAGATCTAATAGGCCCCTAAACAGCTGCCACTCCAATATGGCCTCACGTCCTAGGTTGGTATGCAAGAAGGAAGCTGAGTGGTCTATTATTGAGTGGAACAGAAGTGGCGTTAATTTTCTTGCCAGGTGCGGTGAGTAATGTCTCCAAAAAGAGACGTCAAACATGAGTGGTGCAGTAGTAAAGTGTCGAGTACACTACTGTAGCACTACTGGCCCACTCATATGATTATTTTTCACTAATATTTATACTATACTTAGAACCATCTCTTACTACCCGTTCCGATTATATGCTTAAGTACTAATTACTCTAATGGGTTAGGAATTGTGAAGGTTGAATATGGAGGAAGTGAACTCCCATTTGCGCGGAGGGAGTGTGGAAAACTATTTAGGAAAAAACCACCCTAGTTCACCCGAGCGAGATTCGAGCCTCGATCTCCCCATCCTCGGCAGTCTAGCTCAACAGGTAACTAACTTGTTATCGGTGACCTGGCGGTCTAGGGGTAAGGTGTCAGACTTCTATTCTGGCGGCCGGGGTTCAATCCTCGGTCCCGGCAAATATTTATCTGATTACCAAACCCTTCCTTCACCTCTGACAAGACATCTTGTGAATGTGGGGAATGCCAGGCCTCCACCATGGTTCGGATTCCACGTTAAACTGTAGGTCCTTCATTTCATCTCACAATCACCCTACCATTTTTCACATTAGCGTAAGTGCGTATAACCCGAACGGGTAGTAAGACGCGGTGCTAATAATAATAATAATAATAATAATAATAATAATAACTAACTTGTTAACTAACTACGCCACCGAGGCGGGGTTTTTCACTAATGATTAATCCATTTACCCTACTGTCACACTAATACCTCACTCACACTACTCGCCGACTCAGCTTCATCCTTGTATACCAGCCCTACTCATGATGAGCAAGCAATCTATTCCTTTGTAAATCTATGGTCTCGCTGAGTAGAGGTGAATCAAATTAACATTAACATGATAAATCCTATATTGGCTTGCATCTACGTAATGAGGTAGACAACAGCGTGTCCTAAAGACCACCTCAAGTGTGACTTACATCGTTGTTACAACGGACGTTTTGACGGTTAGTACAACGTTTCACGGCAATCGGATTACAGGTACTGAAATAACTATCCCTGTAATTTGATAATGTTCGTGAGTTTCACTTCTAAATTGATATATAAAGTTTCTCACCGTTTCATAAAGTATGATTCACCCAACAGCTCACATAAAATATGATTGAAATTGGAGAACTTTTGGATCGGGTTAAGAGACCCCAATTACATTCTGGGAACTAGTATTTTTAATAATAGCTTGTTTACCATGATGTTCATGTTACAGTTTGGAAAAAATAAATCAAATTACATAGATTTTCAAGGGCTATGTTTTGGATTCGTGTCTCGACACCGGTTTGGACAATCCAAACTAATTAAAATGATGAGTTAGGGATGTGCAATACAACAATAGCTCTGGTGGCCGCACGGATTGAGGCGTCACTCACGTATTAGACTAGACTGACAATGACAGGGAAATCGGAGTTTGAATCCCAGGTGGGTGTACTCAGGGTGTTTTTTTTTTCAAAATGGTTTACCACTCTCCATTCACACAAATGCGGGACTACTTCCTCTAAATTCAACCTTCGTCATCCCTAGCTCATTAGATTAATTAGAACATATGCGTATAACCTGATCTGATAGTAAAAATATTACTACTGCTACTCCTACTTTTATCGAATATTAGATAAAATATAAAATGTAATACATTTAAGGAACTAAATTAAGTTTTATAAATTATGTTAGTTGTCAGAATAGGAATGAAACTAAAGGAATGAAATGTATTTATTACATATTTACACTGTTACATGTATGTATGACATTTATGGTGAGGCACCAGCTGACAAGCACATTGTGCTTAGCTGGACCATGTTTAATGATTACAAATATGTACTCCATATACAGTTAAACAACAACAACAACTACTACTACGGTCTAGGGGTAAGGTGTCAGACTTCTGTGATGGCGGCCGGGGTTCAATCCTCGGTCCCGGCAAAGATTTATCTGATTACCAAACCCCTCCTTCACCTCTGACAAGACATCTTTTGAATGTGGGGAATGCCAGGCTTCCACCGTGGTTCGGATTCCACGTTAAACTGTAGGTTCTTCATTTCATCTCACACTCACCCTACCATTACACATTAGCGTAAGTGCGTACAACCCGAACGGGTAGTAAGACACAGTGATAGTAGTAAATAGTATTATTATTGTTATTATTATTATTCACTACTTACTGCTTACTAATGCTACTACTACTGCTAATCTTATTTAGCAGTCGAAGTTCAGGAGTCAACCTTATCTTAAATAATAATTAATACAAAGCTTTAAAATTATTGAGAATTTAAGCACGTAAGTATAGAATTTAGATAAAAATAGAAAATCGAACAAGTAGAACAATTTTTACTCTTATATATACAATCATTCAAAGCTCAATTGTTTAAGGAAGTCAGACCAGTAAAGTAGAATTTGGAGGAAATGTAAACTATAATCATTTAGGAGGAGTAGTAAATTAATTAAGAACAAATATCTGCAATACACCCATCCCAGATTTTTAACACCGATCTCCCCGTAATTAGCGAAGCAAACTAGACCATCTTGACGTTTATTGCCCACCGAGGAGGATTTTCAATAGTAATAAATATGTTTGAATTTAAATGAATGAAAAATCAAAAACTTCATGGTGTTATCCGCAAGCAAGCTAATATAGACCGAGCGGCCGTCGCAGTTAGTGATGGTACAGTAGTCCCATGGCTTCTTTGGTGCTGACTCACAGCTCACAGCTGACAGCTGACGGCCTTGAAAAGTTACCAGATCAAATTATGTATCCCTACGCCAAACCATATGATCTGTAAAAACATGTGTTTAGCAGCTGTCACTTCTGACGGTCAAAATTTAGGTAATATACCTAAATGTTGACTGTCAGAAGTCAGCTGTGAGCTGTCAGTCAGCACCAAAGAAGCATTTGCATTGGTTGCATTTTACTATATATTTATTTGATTAGTAAGAATATTTATAAATATGTATTTACTATGTTAAATTGTTTTGTTAAAGTGTATGTGCCATCATATTACATAGTAAATTTTTGGGAAATTAATAAAACTATTTTTAAAACAAAATGTTTAAAGATTTTACTAACCAAAAATACAATCTATTATAAGTATTGAAAACAATTGTTTAATAAGTGTTGTTTTTAGGCCTATATTAGAATATTGGGATTACTAAATACAATCTACGTACCGTGGTGCAAACAGATAAGCAGATATGGCCGTTGGGGTAAGAAACTTTGGACCACCCCGATTTAAATAATAAACTAAATTGAAGTGTATTACCCGGATGTGCATCGGTGGGCTCGTAAAATAAACGACAGTCTCGTTTAATCTGACTTTTAGGTAAAGAGGAGGCTGGGGATCCCATCTCAGTTGTAGAGAGGTTGGTTTTCCCTAAATAATTTCCCAATCTCTCTTCGAACAAATGTGTGTACATTTTCTATAAATCCATACATTAATCATTTCTACCCATTAGTGTAAATAATTGCGGATAGCCCGGTCAGGTAGAAAAATGAGTTTAAAACAAGCCTTGTAATTAAATTAGGATCTTCCATACCTTTGATCAGTTTCCCTCTCCACTCAACTAAACGAATTTACGATAAAATAAACTAATTTTACATTATAAAACCATTTGACAGATTAGACAGTTCGGCGATTTGTGATGTTCTTCAATCCAGAAATACCCTTCCTCTCAAACCATATGCCAATTTTCAATAAAATTTTTAGTGAGCTGTCACTCCAGTGCGGGTAGATATTCATAGCCATGCTTTGCTGAGCGCTTGGATCGATTACCGGAGAGCGCACACCTCCATTATCTGATTGAATACCTCGCTCTTCCTGAACCGTCAAACATAGACGTATAATAAGTATGATTTACTCTCTCGTCACTACTGAAAGTGGGTGTAGCTATAGTTAGCACGTCCTGAAAAGAACCTTATAGAAAATATTCTGGCCAATAGTTGAAAATGGAGTGTCTACAATAAGACAAAAATTAGAACCACAGATTTCACTAGATATACTAGCCTTAAATTTTTCATTTATCAACATGACAATGACTATATAGAACGTTGCGTTTATATTAATAATCTAAGTGTTATCTTAGGCAATAGCTTTACTTACGTATCATGCTGATCATATAATTCCTCTCACACTAGCTTTAATAATTATATTGCTTTCTCATTCTCTAAAGTTGACTGTTTATAAGCTGGTACCTTAGCTTTGGTCAGATCCAAGTTCAAATATGCCAGTGTTGCTTAAAGTTCTATTCCCTTAATTGACTCTCTCAAATTGGAAAAGTGTTCAACGTGAATATTTTTCTGGGTTAGTTATCTCTTTTCTTGTTTATTCTCTTTACTATACTTTAGTTCAAAAATTATTACTTTTTTAATATTTTCTCTTAAATGTTGTACTATTCATTTGGTAATTCATAAATTATTCTGTGGCTTTCAGTGCTAGCCTATTATAGCTCTTGGTTATGTGTTAGTTATGCAATAGATAGTACATCAATTTGCAGTTATAGATACAAGTAGTATTTAATTAATGTCAATATACTTATCTAGTTGGGTTCATAAACCATTCTTAGGATGCCATATCTATAGAGTCACCTTTTATAACATTTTAAAAGGGTGTAGCTCTTTAGGATGCTAAGTAGCCACTTGTTTCGTCGATATTCTAATTAACAGCATGAGTCATATTTGTATTTAAGATATTCTTTTTAATACTAATAAATAGATCAACACGACACACCGCAATACTTTCTAGCTTCTTCACCTAAAAATAGAGGCATGGTTTACAGCAGCAAAGCTATATCAA
Source organism: Timema douglasi (assembly GCA_901482245.1). Lineage (NCBI taxonomy): Eukaryota > Metazoa > Arthropoda > Insecta > Phasmatodea > Timematidae > Timema > Timema douglasi. The sequence goes on from CABEEJ010004586.1 coordinate 43,153, forward strand.
GCTAAGATATCAAAAATTCTGAAGACATTTTTAGTATAATGTGTTATTTTACAGTAAAAACTATCTATGGCATTACAAAAACAATTATGGCAATATAAATTAAAGTAAATTCACTATTTGAAACCACATAAGTATCCAGCTCATGTTTATACCAACAAAGAAAATATGCAAAAATGGACGCATTCCGTAGATAAAGCAAAATTTGCCTAATGCATAGATAAGGGTCTAAGGTCAGTAATAGAATAGGTGAAACGAGATAACTACATAAAAATAATCAAATAATAGCATCACATTTTACCAAAGTGCGTAAAAAAATGAAAATATTATAAAAGCGCACACACAAAAGCTGCTTTTAAACATACCATTTAAATAATCAAAATAGTGGAGATCAAATGTTATAAAATAATAAAAAACTACATTAAACAATAGTTATTTCTGCCTTTATTACTATGATAAAAACCGTAAAAACCCGTTTTACTTTCTTATTCGGACAAAGCTTTCGAATTTGATTTGACGAACAATTTAGTAATGGTAAAACCAATTAGCATTAATAATTAAAATAATTGTAATTCGTGCTAGCGTTTATAATTTAAACAAAATAGGTTTTATTCTTTGAATTTAATATTTAATTATGGATGCAATATTTTTTTTTGTAAATTTTTTGTAATTGTTTGGACATAGCTTGATAAACGTGATCATCCATTTATTATTTCATAATAGTATTGAATAGGAGAGTTAATATAAATATAACATTAAAACGCCATGCTTATGGAATGAAAACTAATTTAAGCCACTCTTGAATTCCACTGTCATAAAACGTATTGATTTGCGTAATGTGATTAATTATTTGCTACGTTGGTTTTAATTTCCATTTCAAAACAAATATACGAGAAATTTTGTTCGAACGAATAATTATGATAGAGTAATCACGTTTTCATTTATACACTCTATTCGATCTCGATGGCTTTGGGCTAAAGTGCTCGCCTTAGTACAAGATATTTGTGAGTTCATACCCAACTGGCGTCGATAGATTTTTCTTGAGTGATAAAAATCCATAGCACAACTTATTTGGAGTGGAAGTAAACCCGTCGGTCCTATGTCGATAGTGGCATGCAAAAAAAAAAAAAAA
>CABEEJ010004586.1:44419-61972 GCA_901482245.1 Timema douglasi
ACCCGCCTCGGTGGCGTAGTTGGCTAACGCGTTAGTCGTGTTGAGCTCGACTGCTGAAGACGGGGAGATCGAGGTTCAAATCTCGGTTGGGTGAATGGGGGTGGTTTTTTCTAAATGGTTTTCCACTCTCCCTCCACGCAAATGCGGGTTCACTTCCTCTAATTCAACCTTCCCAATTCCTAATCCATTAGAGTAATTAGTACTTAAAGCGTATAACCCGAACGGGTAGTAAGACGCGGTTCTATATATTATTATTATTATTTCTCTCTGGCTCATAGACATTCTGGAATACTGAAATAACCAGTTGGTTCAAAAAGTGTAAATATATATATATTATTTTTAGCTTGTATATTTTAATACAAGAGCTCTTCATCTGTTTAATCTACGGTTTAACTTAGGATGGAAGTTTAGAGCCAGAGAAACCACATTTGCGGGGAGGAGGGAAGGGGAAACCACTATGATGTATCACATGGGTAACATCATTTCTAGGAAACCTTGATGAGATTGGAACCGCAACCTCCCTCAGTAGACATGTGACCAATGGTTCGGTTGATAATACTCGTACCCTTGTATTACTGATTAAAATGATTGGCCTAAAGTCTAGATCAAAATGGTTTGATTCCCACTGAAACTGTCAAACATATTAAATATATATATATATATATATATATAAACTAGCTTGTATTTCTAACCATTCAATAAGTTTCTTGACCTTAAAGTAGGGTTTGAATATAGTCACTTGCCTTCGGGGTGGTGGTAGCTGACAGCAAAAGTTATAAGATCTACTTTAATGTATTTATTCGCCAAACCATATTATCTACAAAACCATATATTGAGTAGATTTCACTTTTAGGAGTCAAAACTTGCCAAACAAACAATTAGTTTAGCAGTCAAATACCTCTACTACTACTACTACTACTACTACTACTACTACCACCACTACTACTACCACTACTACTACTACTACTACTACTACTACTACTACCACTATTACTACCACTACTACCACTACTACTACTACTACTACTATCACTACTACTACTACTACTACTACTATCACTACTACCACTACTACTACTACCACTACTACCACTACTACTACTATTACTACCACTACTACTACTACTACTATCACTACTACTACTACTACTACTTTAGATTATACGTATTATTATTATTAGCACCGCGTCTAACTACCCGTTCGGGTTATACGCACTTACGCTAATGTGTAGTGGTAGGGTGATTGTGAGATGAAATGAAGGACCTACAGTTTAATGTGGAATCCGAACCACGGTGGAGACTTGGCATTCCTCACATATTTGACGTATTGATTTAGGTTAGGATTTAACTTGTAAGTAATGGATCTAAGGTAAAAAGTCATGACCCTTAAAATATTGAAATGTTAAATTTTGGGTTATTTCAATTAAATTTTGTTACAGTTATATGCATGTAAAGTGCTGTAACGCTCAAACCAATTAATATAAATGTATCACTTTATTTTTTGTGTAACCCCTCATCCAACCCAGATGTAGGGAGGTAAAGGGCTAACAACAATTCACTTCCGCAAGTTTCATGTATAGGCTTAATGGTATGCGAGCCACATCCACTGAGGCTTACATCTTTTTACCTCCATGCTACTTGTTAAATCAACTGTTTACTGACAGTTACGGGACTTAATAACGTCACTGTTTTACGTTTCAGATATCAGAGTGTTTCTTTGCTAAGCGATCTGAGTGCTTCTAAAGTTGAAGTATTCTGTATTTATTTCATTAAAAAGAATTGTCAAATTAACAATTCAGTCAGTGAATCATGAAAATGTATGAGGTGTGGGTGACTCAGTGCGTAGTATAAATAATTATATAGTGCAAATATTTCACTCCAGTGGTCCAGTGAATGTGGCAATTTTTCAAATTCAAAGCACTTAGTAAATAGGAAAATGGTTTTGATTGATCCGTACCTACATAGTATAATTATTATTGTTGATGAAAACTGTGCAGTTATTTTATATGGATATTTTCTAAGTGAAGACATTGCCGGGACAAGTAATATTTTGAACACAATTTTAGATTTAAATGAACATAATACACACAACTCTAAAACACAAGAACTCAATGATTTTGCCTACTAACAAATTTTTACAAATTATCAAAATGAAAATGTATCCTGCAGTACTGAATACGTAATTGTTGAAAATGCTACCATATCTAATGATTAATAAAGAGAGTATATAAAATCTATCAACTATCGATGAAAATGAAATAGAAGATGATACTGTTGCGGGAAAATGAAAACGAAATAAAAAATGTGTTGAAGGCTTGTATTAAAAAGAAAAATAAGCAAAAAGGGGAGACTTTCATAAGTAAAACTAATAAAATCATGCCATCTAAAAATTTACATCCATATTAACGTGGCCATGGGAAGTGTCAGAAAAACTGTACAAAAAATGTTGGTGATAAGAAACAACAAATTTTTGAATTGTTATACAAATTAAATTTTTAAGCTAAAGAGAGTTTTTTTACTATCTTGAATGGAAGAAAATTAAAAGAAAAGCGTATACAGAAATAACAGTGAAAGCAGAAGAGGTCAACCGCTAAACAAATGTAAGGTTTGCCAGCAATTTTTAATAAAATCACATTAGTCAAGAGATTCTACAGTATTCATTTGAAAACTAAACGGAAATACACATATAAAGTAGGTATGAAGATATGAGGGATAGGAAAGAGACTCAGAATGACTTCTCAGGAAAAAGGGGAAGTTGTTGAAACATTTTATTTATAAAATCCCTTCCAGCTGTGCCCTCATACTTTTATCACTAAGGTGCAAACACAATTTATTTAACAGCGCAGTTTAAACATTGGGCAATATATACAGATGTAAAATTAGCTTATACTGTTAATATCACAATGTTACTACCCACCCTATATAAACCTATACAAATATACATCGTGCAATATAAATACTAGCAAAACTAGCTAGTATAATGAAATACTACCCCCCGAATAAACTTATACTAATAGACATCCAGCATTATTAAATATCACAATTTTACTATATGTAATAGTAATATATGTGCTGTACTCACACATAGTATCCTCTCGCCTAGCACAACCGGTTTTCACCAAATCATAAAAAGAAGGTAACTCCTAACAAGCTTGAATGATGCAACAACATAATGTTCCAATAGAGAGTACACAAATGCTCTGATTGGCCCGGATGAGCTACAGGAGGACCACTCATATTCTTGAACTGAAACTAACCACCTGTTTGGCGTACGTGACCGAATGTACTTAGTTAGAGTCTGCAGCCACTCACCATTTGTCTGGTGTACGTGTCTTGGGAACAATTCGAGTGGAACTACAAGAAACCAAGAGACTGGTGGACGTGACTTATGAGACGTAGCCTATCGACCAGCTGCTTGACATGTGACGTCATACTAGCAATAATAATAATAATAAACATAATAAAGAACCCCCAACTCATTACCCATCAACTAGACCTATATAACGAGGGAACTCAGAAAATATGGTTGACTATTACATCCAAAACTAGTAATTTAAATTTTTAATAAATTTCTGATTCGATATTTAAATTTAAATTTTGACCCTAAATTTGCTTGTCTGGATTAACTGTGGTGAATCAGATGATTTGTAAATCATTTAAGAAAGGTTCTTTAATATTATATATTATAATATTAACCATTTGGTGTATTTCTTTGGTCTCTTCCAGACTAGTTTAAAAAAACCTTGAGAAACGGAAATATATTTTCAAACGTACTGCGCAAGTGCAGACTCAGCCGTGATTTATTTGTTTTCCGACACTCTTCAGTTTGACTTGTAAGGCCATGTAATTTGTTGTTTTACCTCTGTTTATTTCAATGAATAAATAATAAATATTTCTTTAACTTGCAAATGTTTTACTTTTTTGTTGTAATCATTTTCTTAGATTCCATCCACCGTTTTTTTTAGCCTATTGTGGCCGTAGTTATTAAACGAATTGGCCAGTACACAGAATATATGCTAATGATTCTAAAGAAATAAAAAATTAGATCAAGTTAAAGAATATGTATTCTTTAAAATACAGTGTTTAATAAATAGTTTAATATTGGTATGCACTGTCAGAAGAAAGACAAATATTTAAAATGTAAAAGTTTCAAAAATAGAGAAAATGATACTTCTGACTCTGATCATGAAAAGCATTTATCCCAAAAAGAGTTTTATAAAAAAATTTTAGGAGGACCAAACACATGCTAAACATGTTGAAACATTTGTGTGTGTATCCTTTGATCTTAAGAAAATACTAAACACCCCCTTTGGACAGAAACATATATTTTTGTACTATATTTGTAAATATACTCCCTATAATTTTACTCTGGATGAGATTGTAACTATATATGGATTTTGCTACTTATGAGAGAGTGATGGGTAAAGGGTGTAAATGAAGTTTATAGTATTGTTTAAATGTACCTGACAATAGCTATAACAGACACAAAATGAATAATTTTGCTTTATATTGTGATAGCTGTCCAGGACAAATTAATAATCGACAGTTTTGGGCTATGTTATATTATTTTCTAAAACAATAGGAAAGTGTAGATAAAACTACATTTAATTACCTCATTCTCGGACATCCTTAAATGTCTGTGGATTCAATGCATGCGTGTATTGAGTCAAGCTATGGAAAAAAAATTATTTTGGCTCCGTCTGAATGGGCAACCCAAATTACCAATTGTAGAATATCACCAAACCCTTACAATGTTGATGTCTTTTCTTACAGTTCATTTTGTAACTGGAAAGAATACAAAGAATCAGTTTTAACGGATTCAAAAACCACAAGTGGAGAAGGTGAACAAATCAAAATACATGAAATTTGTAGACTAACCTTTTACAAGGACAACGATGTGCTAGAGATTTATGATACTTTTGATGAATCAAACATGCCAACATTTAAAGTTTCAGGAGGAAAAAAAGACAGTCTGGTGAAGAATTTAGACCTAAATATTAATATTTAAACCATTACTCCATTATAGTTGCAACGTGCAAAATACAAAGATGTTTGTAAATTGTTTTTAAAAGGAGAGATCCCAAATCGATACCATCATGAAACAGTGACTCTTCCAAAGAAAAATAACATTCACGATTGTTTGAATGAAAGAGATGAATACGGTGGAGTGTATTAAATTTAATTCTTTTGTTTCCTTTGCATTCAAGAAATTCAATTATTATAATTAATTATTATTTGAGTCATTTAATCTATTTCCCCCATTTTGTAAGATACAGTTAATTCATGGCTTATGTGAGCCTTTGTTTCTGAAGTGTTTCTTCTCCTTTTTATAGCTTAATTCATAACATTCCCTTCAAGGATGTGCCAGGCAAGTGAAAGGGAGTGATCTTATTCTGACGTACGCTGCAGAAACGCGGGTAATGAAGGAACACGATAAAAGCGGGGATGACCTGGCGGTCTAGGGGTAAGGTGTCAGACTTCTGTGCTGACAGCCGGGGTTCAATCCTCGGCTCCAGCACAGATTTATATGATTACCAAACCCTTCCTTCACCTCTGACAAGACATCTTGTGAATGTGGGGAATGCCAGGTCTCCACCGTGGTTCGGATCCCACGTTAAACTGTAGGTCCTCCATTTCATCTCACAATCACCCTACCATTAAACATTAGCGTAAGTGCGTATAACCCGAACGGGTAGTAAGACGCGGTGCTAATAATAATAATAATAATAATAATAATAATAATAATAATAATAATAATGATAAAAGCAGAATGCATGCGAGAGAAATGAGGTTTCTTAGAAGCAGGATGGGTGTGACAAAATTCGACGGGATGAGGAATGAGAGAGTAAGAGGAATAGTAAAGGAAGAGTCAGTCCCAGGACAGGATAAAGAAGGCACGACTAAAGTGGTATGTCCATGTGAGAGGAATGGAGAGGGAAATGATGCCCAAGAGAATGTTGGATGTGTAGGTGGGGGGTTAGAAACCCCGAGAGGAAGACCAAGGGACAGACGACCGAAGGAAGTAATGAGGAGTGTGGAGGCAAGAGGCGAGGACTGGGCTAGGGTGGAGGGAGAAAGGTGGTGGGAGGAGAGAAGGTGGTGGCGGGGCTTCTATTTCAAACAGACCCGGCCAGTGGCTGGAAGCTGTTCATGATGATGATAATGATGATTATTATTCTAAATATCGACATTTTTAAAGTTTACTCACTATTATAAATTGTATAATATTTCTCTTCAATGTGTGTCATAATGTAGACATATCATAATAAAACAAGATTAAAACAATAATAATAATTTATTAAGGCGTGTTACAAAAAGTTGATGAGGCAAACAATTTTCTTTTGCTTACTGAGTTCTCCGAGGTGAAACGCTGCTCCAGCCCTTAAATTATAAGGTTTCTTCTGTATATTTAATAGTAATATTACCCCCATGTTAATTATTTTATCCATAAAAATAACATAAAATGAGATATTCCATATAAACATAACCAGTTACTCATATATACAATGTTCTGGAAGAAAGCACAATTTTTGCTCTCCTGTGTACGAGGGCTGCAGACAACCTAGAACCCTAGAACAGTAGATATGTGTGTATTCAGAAAATAATCTTATTGTTATTATTATTAGCACCGCGTCTTACTACCCGTTCGGGTTATACGCACTTACGCTAATGTGTAATGGTAGGGTGATTGTAAGATGAAATGGAGGACCTACAGTTTAACGTGGAATGCGAACCACGGTGGAGGCCTGGCATTCCCCACATTCACAAGATGTCTTGTCAGAGGTGAAGGAAGGGTTTGGTAATCAGATAAATCTGTGCCGGGACCGAGGATTGAACCCCGGTCGCCAGCACAGAAGTCTGACACCTTACCCCTAGACCGCCAGGTCACCAGAAAGTAATCTTAATGCCGGGAGCACGGTCAACTTAATGTTCCCTTAGTGTTAACATAACGTTACGTGACGTGAACATTCTCGTCTTGTTTTTAAATGGAAGACATCACTAAGTAGTTTAATTAACGTGAACTTAACGTTATCTTAGCTTAGGAGCTGTCCAGGAAGAACCTTCACTTTTCCTGGACGTTAAGTAAAGAGTAGGCCTACCACTGTTGTACTTGCATGCTCGTTAGCTTTAAGTGCTTGAATTTCCTTCGAGTGTTTTTTTTCTCCCGAACAGTCCAAATTCAGTGTCTGTTTTATTCGAGTTGTTACGTAACGTTTCGTGAATCCTGATTATACACTAGTTTCTTTACATTAAGTAAATTATGCATGCACTTTAAGTGAATGTTACGTTACGTAAACGTTAAGTATATCGTGATTCCAGCATGAGTGCCCAAGTGAAATAATAATTAAAAAAAATTGACAGTTCGGTCCTCCTATAATTTTTACGTGCATTGCTTAATAGCACCAGCTCGGTTTATCTGTAAATTTACATTAAAGGGGCAGGGATGAAGAAAGTAAAAATCTAAAAGTGGTATGCCCAAATTTGCACAAAGGGAGAGTTGGACACAATTTTAAAAAATACCACCCAATACATCTCTCCAAGATTCGAACCTCATCTTACACGTCACTGACAAACTGGAGAGTCGAGATGACGCCAATGCGGGTGACACTTCTTACTGTCGTTGCTCTACGCTTGCCACGGCTTGCCTTCCTATCACTCCCCTACCCCACCCCTCTTTGTGTCATTTTAAGAGGGCCCGTGATGGATACTATGTGTGTTCCATGCCAACAGTCGTGATAAAATGCCCCATTTATCGTGGCCGCGTGACGAGGCAGAGGCAGTGCGTAGTGGTCTAGCTAAGTGGCGCGATTTTTACCCCCTTCCCCCTTTCTCTTGTCAAACCCCTTTATTCTACATTCTCCAGCAGCTAGCTCGATGTTTAGGTTGGACGTTGATGACCTGGTCTTGTTTTATTCAGAAGGGCTGAACTGCGGGGTTAAAGTTTTGCTTTTGACAAACTCATAAAATATAGACAGTATTTTTTTAAAGTATTAAATCGTTGAAACAAATATTTCTTGAACAGAAGCGTTCTTACTGATCTTTTACTTACCAGTGACCTGGCGGTCTAGGGGTAAGGTGTCAGACTTCTGTGCTGGCGGCCGGGGTTCAATCCTCGGTCCCGGCACAGATTTATCTGATTGCCAAACCCTTCCTTCACCTCTGACAAGACATCTTGTGAATGTGGGGAATGCCAGGCCTCCACCGTGGTTCGGATTCCACGTTAAACTGTAGGTCCTCCATTTCATCTCACAATCACCCTACCACTACACATTAGCGTAAGTGCGTATAACCCAAGCGGGTAGTAAGACGCGGTGCTAATAATAATAATAATAATAATAATTTTACTTACCCACATGAACGATATTTCTTAATCATAGTTATATATGCTTTCTCCAGACAAGTATATAATAACATATACTTTTTTGAACTGATTCTTATAACCCATCCACTTTATAAGAATTTAATTACGCCCCATTTCGGTGGTCGTATGGTCTAAGGCACTACTTTCACACGTAGCCTAGACTTCAAAAGACGGGGAGATTCGAGGTTCGAATCTTGGTCGGGTGTACTGATGATAACTTTTCCAAAATTACTTTTAAAGCTCTTTTTCTGTCCACGCAAATGCAGGTGCACTTCCTTTAAATTCAAACTTCCTAATCTACAAAACCATTAGCATAATTAATACATAAGGTATAGCCCGAACTGGTAGTAAGACGCGGTGCTAAACAAAATATTCAAGGACGAGGAAGAAATGACGCTTCGTCAGCTTTGCATCGTAGATGACCCTTCTTCAGGTCTTCAAACATTAGTCTCACTTTCTACTCAAATCCGCAGCTCTTAGGAGCATAGGGTGAATATCCTACTTACCTGTTCCTCCATCCCCACCCACCAGCCCCCTCTACACCTTGCTACACCCTTCACTTCATAGTTACCACCCCCCGATACAACGCCCAGGGGATCGAGTACACGGATCTGTGTTTCCATGGCAACGACGCACTCAGACAGTTTATTGATTTGTCAATCAAAAGTAGCTCAAAATAAAACGGTGACGTCAAATAGGAGTTTCTAAATTATTTAGGTTAGTGGTGAGGAGAGTGTCAATAGCTGCTATAAAACCCATCCAAACGAAAATGACCAATTATAGGGCCAGTCAGAGTTAAGCTTTATCAACATAATTCGTTAGCAGGGGGTTAAGAAGCTCATTTTTCTGGAGGTGTAGAATTCCTCCACGAATATAGGTAGTCCGATAGCGATAATCTAGTTCCTCCACAACACCTCAAGGATACGACTATAAGTAGTCACTGCAATAGCATAGTTCCATCACTTTTATGCGGGGGGAGGGTTAATCGTCACAAGGAAGTTCACGGGGAAAGGAAAAGCTTCGCCTTGGAGGTTATAAAATTAAATAAGAACAAAATTTATGAACGGATAAAAGGCTAGGTTTAGTTAGGTTGAGTAGGAACCATAATAATTATGGAAGATTTGAAAGCTAGGAATGTACTAACCAGGGGGATTACAACTGTATGGCGGCCCACAATGCCTTTATTTTTTGTTTTTTTGCTGGCTGAAAAGTTTCTTGGAAAAGTAATCTACTATAGTAAAATTTATATTTCTAGCCGAGAAACGGAAAGTTTTGAATTGCGTGGTAAAACATTAATGAAAGTTCTAACCGAGGTTCATTCAATAACAAACGTAATTGTGTTCTATTTTAATAATCAATTGTGTATCCACGTGATTAGTCTAATAATTAAGTCTACTAGTCAAGTATGATGCCCACCACTAGACTCGTGGATTCAATCGTGGCTCCCGGGATATTCTAAGATGGAAAACCCTGTACGTACTAGGCTATTGAACTCGGACTACTTATACTCATTTCTTTGAGCTTTTATGGAGGAAATTGACCCTCCAGTGCAGGAACTCGACCCCTATGAAAGGAACTTGACCCTCTCAGTATAGCTACTCGACCCCCTAGGGGAGGAACTCAACACACCACAGGAGGAACTCAACCCCAGTGGAGGAACTTGACCCCCAGGGGAGGAACTCAACCCCAGAGGGGGAACTCAACCTCCGGTGGAGCATCTTAACCCTCCTAGTGAAGGAACTCGGAGTGGAGGAGATTGAACCTCCCAGTGAAGGAACTTGACCCCCAGTGGAGGAATTTGACTCCATGGGAGGAAATCAACCCCTTAGTGGAGGAACTCAGCCCCCAGTGGAGAAACTTGATCCTCCCAGGGAAGAAAATCGATCCAGCAGGGGAGGAACTCACACCCTAGTGGAGGAAATGGACTCCACAGTGGAGAAACTTTATCCTCAGGGGAGAAATTCAACCCCCATGTGGAGAAACACAACCCCCAGGGTAGAAACTCCACCTCTAGTGGAGGAACCTGACCCTCCCAGTGTAGAAACTCTACCTCTAGTGGAGGAACTTGATCTCCTCCCAGGGTAGAAACTCCACCTCTAGTGGAGGAACTTGATCTCCTCCGAGGGTAGAAACTCCACCTCTAGTGGAGGAACTTGATATCCTCCCAGGGTAGAAACTCCACCTCTAGTGGAGGAACTTGACCCTACCAGTGTAGGTAATCGACCCCTCCAGGGGAGGAACATGACAACCCACTGAAAGAATTTGACCCTCAGTGGAGAAACTTGACCCCCAAGGGGAGAAACTGGGAGGAGCTAGCCCCCAGCGAAGGAGCTTTACCTCCAGTGGAGAAAATCGACCCCCCAGTGGAGGATCTTGACCCCTTCACTCAGTGGAAGAGCTCCGCTGTGGAATTACTGAGCCTTCTTTGTATAGGGAACTAAACCAGGTATCATGAAATATCTTTTATAGTGGGGAATATCTATTAGAAAGTTGACATATTAATATTATTTTTCATAACAATAAATATGTGTGGTGGGGTGTGAAGGTGGTGGTATGAGGAAAGCGAAGGATTGTGTTTATTTCTTAATTATAGTCTTACAGTTAATAAGAACAAAATAACCCTTCTACTTATTTAAGACCCACTAATTTCTTTCATTCCAAGAAACGACCTTTTTCTTTAAAATCATTTTGGATGTCAACAAAGCAATATGTTAAGTGGAATGTTGAGAGAACTATCTATTGTTGTATTAGGAGGGTACATATGATGAATTTTGTAGGTAAATATTAAGATAATAACAGCCTAATTATTTAGCTAATGGCATATAAAATGAATAGTAAGGTTAAAAACGCCATACCCTCCAAGCCTACACATATATAATCTCATGTCTACCGTAAGATTCGTATTTTTATAGCCTTTAGGTCAGTAGGATTTTAAATTGTGTACGAACAGTCCCTAACCACGTGATATCGTGTCAACTAGTTTGAAACTTTAATTTTATATTCAATAAAGCTAATTAAAATATAACATCTTGTACAAATTTGATAAATACAATAAATATGTTAAGAGTTTTATTGTTTGGTTCAATTTTGTTTCTTGTTAAAATAAATACAGCCTTAATACAGTTACATTTGATAAAGATTTATATTAGAGGTAGATAAATGAAATTAATACGTTTAGAAAATCGTGGCCGTTTCTTTCAATATCAGTGATAATTTAACTCTCACCCACCTTTCGTAAATATAATCTTTAAAAAGTAAAGTTGATCCTAGATCAATGAAGATTTATTGAATATAACTTTACGTATCTGTACTCTGTGTACAGAGCAATTTGTTCCTTTGGATTCAATCTCTTCATAAGGTCTGTTGAGCTTACGGATACAGATTGTGTAGACAAAATTTTCAATCTAAGGTTTTATGAAGGTTTGGAGATTATTATTATTATTATTATTATTAATAAATATAAATTTTGATTATTTTAAAACAAACAAATTATATTGTTATTTTAGATATAACCATATCGGTGAACACACAGACTGAATAGCTGGCCACGTGGTATAATGGTCAGCTTCCCTGGCTGCTGACCTAGAAGTCCTGGGTCCGATTACCAGCTGGTACTAGGGAATTTTTCTCGAAAAAGGAATCATTACCACGATAACCAAGGTTAGGTTAATTAGTCTTAAGCTAGGTTAAGATATTCATGGGCTCCACCACGTCATATTCACTACCATCATCTCCTTATCTCATCGGGTCTTAGAAAGAGCCTCTATGGAAAGTACAGTAGCCCCATGGCTTCTTTGGTGCTGACTGGCAGCTTTGAAAAGCTACCAAACCAAATTATGTATCCCTACGCCAAACCATATGATCGGCGAAAACATGTGTTTAGCAGCTGTCACTTTTGACGGTCAAAATTTAGGTATATAACTAAATGTTGACTGTCAGAAGTCAGCTGTGAGCTGTCAGTCAGCACTAAAGAAGCCATGGGGCTACTGTATGTACAATAGGAATTCCCCTGGGCAACGGTATATTAGCACTGGCTAATAGTTCCACACGTTATTATTATTATTATTATTATTATTATTATTAAATGTAAAGATCATACAGTTTTTGTTTGCCACCCTAATCCTTAATCTAGTAACATCATTTTAAATAAATAGTACGATGGACTGCACAAACTTTCTAAATATTTTATCTAAATAACTATAATAATCTCGTAAGATATGTGAAACGAAATAATATGCATCGTTATAGAAACATAATGAGAAAAAAAAAGAACATTGCAGTTCATCAAGGAGAATATATAAAATAATATTCACTGTTACAAATACATAAAAGGATATTTGTTCTAGTATTTTCTACACCCCTATTTCCCAAAGCTCTATTAGAAAAAAACAAATTTGCTTACAACTTAGAAAATGTTGATTTTATAACTTTTTTTTTCATATAAAAGTTGTTTATTTTTAAAAAGTCTTACAACTTTTCGATGCTAAGTTATTTTGCATCTCAAAGAGTAGCGGAAATATGATCGAAATTGGAAAAGTTCACTTATGGAAAGTACCTTCAGAATCATTTCCATGTGAAAATAAGTTGGGGCATTTTTCTATAATGTTAAAACAGTGCCTCAATACAAGCTTTAAACAAAATCATAAGAACAGATTATTATAAAATGGATTTGTTCTCTTTTCATCCAAAAGTAAACTACCCTTAATTTTGTAGTTGGATGGGTGACCTGGCGATCTAGGGGTAAGGTGTCAGACTTCTGTGCTGGGGGTGCGGGGTTCAATCTTCTGTCCCGGCACAGATTTATCTGATTACCAAACCCTTACTTCACCTCTGACAAGACATCTTGTGAATGTGGGGAATGCCAGGCCTCCAACCGTGGTTCGGATTCCACGTTAAACTGTAGGTCCTCCATCTCATCTCACAATCATCCTACCATTACAGATTAGCGTAAGTGCGTATAACCCGAACGGGCAGTAAGACGCGGTGCTAATAGTAGTAATAATAATAATAACTAAGAACATCACTCTTAGCACTAAATACCCCAAGTACGGGGACACTATGGGCCTTAGTTCGTACCCTGAATGGGTGAATTGGCTCTTAGCTATTGGCTATTGGCTATTAGCTAATCTCTAGCTAAGAGTATGCTGGTAAATCCTCTTATAAGTCGATCTCCTCCACATATTTACTATGGTTAGATTGAGAAAACCCTTGCCACCAATTTGTAGAATTAACATAAAGAAAACACAAATAAATAGAAAATCTCGGATACCATACGGGACTCGGTATTACTTACACTACGGTGTTAGGAACTCGAAAGTTCATTGGCACACTTACTAAAGCACGCCACCTATCTTTATCTTGAGCAAGTTCTATCCAACCAAAGATCACCATATCCCTATCTTGAGCTACTTATATCCAGCGCCCAGCCCACATCATTAAACTCTATCCCTATATTTAGTTAGTTCTATCCAGTCCACTTAATTACACCCTATCCCTATCTTGAGCTGGTTCTATCCAACCCACCTCATTACACCTTATATATATATATATATCTTGAGCTAGTTCTATCCAGTCCACCTATACACACCCTATATATCTCTCTTTAGCAAATTCTATCCAACCTACATCATTATATCATATCCATATCTTGAGCTAGCTCTAGACAGTCCACCTCATTAGATCATATTCCTATCGTGAGCTAGTTCCATCCACTACACCTCGTTAAACCATATCTTTATATTGAGCCAGTTCTATCCAGTCCACCTCATTACATCATATTCCTATCGTGAGCTAGTTCTATCCAGACCACCTCATCACACCTTATCTCTATCTGGAACTAGTTCCATCCACTACACCTTGTTAAACCCTATCTTTATATTGAGCCAGTTCTATCCAGTTCACCTCATTACACCCTTATCTAATTCAGGTCCCTTATAATGTTTTCCTCATACATAGAATCTCAAATCTTAGCGATTGGCTAAGGAGACACGTGGACAAACAGAAGCCTTAACTAGAAGATCCTGGGAAAAGGTGCGTGCTCACACCGATGTTCGTTTCTATAGAATCAGGAACTAACAGCTTTTCCTTTTACATAATTACTCTACGCCCTTGAATAATATAGCGTATGCTGTACCGTCAGACCGCAAACACACGGTTTCTCGAAGGGCTGAAGGAAAGGGAGTGGTAGGGATGAAATACAAACCCCTCCATCTCACTTCCTCTCTATCTTTCTCACACCCTCCCCCTTCCTATCTTTACCAGTGCGGTCAGAGAAATCCTTGGGTTTATACAGTCCACTTTATCAAATCATTGAGTCAGAAATCTTGTAGGTCCTTTTGGCAAAGCCTCGCCTGGTGGCTAGGTAGTAGACGCTTCTTCTCCTCCCTAGGCTCTAAAAAGGAAGTCCCAGGAGAAAGTTAATTCTCTTTCTCACTCTTATCCCAGAAGGAGATCTACCCTAAAAAGTGAATGCTGAAGGTACCTCTTGCTTTTGAGTTCATTAAATTTTCACGACATCAAGATAAGCGTGTTTTCAACCACTTTAAAAGTCGTCCAGACTCGGAAGTGGCGCGGTGAGTCAAGTTTTTAAAACACACTTTATTTGATTTGTTTTATTTATTTTAGTAGGAAGAAAGTATTTTTCATCTGACGCGTAAATAATCAAATCAAATTAAGAATTTATTTTACAGTAACTTTTTTCTATGTGCATTTTCTAAACATTTATATTATATGAGAACATGACTTGCAAACTAATTTAATATAAAACTCCACCCGATAGGGTCAGCCCACATTCGAGCCATGCCAACCGAATGGCCGCAATTGTTGGCAAAGATGGTGCCAACCTCTGCTTATAGAAGGTGTCATTTGGTCAGAAAAACGAATCGCCGGCCTTAATCTCAGTTTTATAGACCAGAACAGCTTCATTTTAGTTCAAGTAGTTCCTCATTTGTCATCACAAGGTTAAAAATATGGAAGCACCTGGTATCAAAACCGGGATCTCTGGGTCTGTAGCTGGGAACTTTGAATATTTGATAATAGAAGCGCTGTCTACCTAGAACAGTATTTTTTTTAGCACCACGTCATCAACCTGTTCAGGTTATACTCCTATGTACTAATTACACTAATGAGTTAGGGGAAAAAGAAGAGTTAATGTAGAGGAAGTACACCCGCATTTGCGTGTAAGGAGAGTGGAAAACCATTTAAGAAAACCACTTTCAGTGAACCCGAGGGGGATCGAACCTCAATATTCCTGTCTTCAGCAGGCTAGTCCAACACGAGTTTTGTGTGCGTCAAGCCACTCGGCCACCGAGGCGGATAACAGTGCTCATAATACTAGACACTCCAGTCCTAGCTCATTGTTCGCGATTATACAGAGAGCAACTGTTGACGAAAACGCAACTTTTACTATTATTATTATTATTATTAGCACCGCGTCTTACTACCCGTTCGGGTTATACGCACTTACGCTAATGTGTAATGGTAGGGTGATTGTGAGATGAAATGGAGGACCTACAGTTTAACGTGGAATCCGAACCACGGTGGAGACCTGGCATTCCCCACATTCACAAGATGTCTTGTCAGAGGTGAAGGAAGGGTTTGGTAATCAGATAAATCTTTACCGGGACCGAAGAAACTGTCAATGAAATTGTTAAATAGAGAGTCGCTAGTCTTCCGGTGACTGGTTATAAGGATATTTAGTTTTACTTTTTTACTTTCTCATATCAAGAAAATTGTGATAAAAATTTATCTAGAGATTGTGACGAATCTTAACGTTTTATGTGGACATTAACACAAAAAAGTGAATTTTACAATTATGTATGTCTCCACGTTTGTCTATCTTTCCCTGGTCATGGATCCTAAACGGTTTAATGGCTTTTGTCTGGATTTGATCATATATAGTTTTTATAGGGCTATACCACCCTTTTTTTTTTACCCTATCTCTTAAATTAAGGGTAGTTTACAGATGAATAATTTTTTTGAAGGCCACATTTTTCAAAAATGGCTCTAGTGATGTTGTTTATAGCGCATATCTAGGATTTGCTTGGCATGACAAGTAGTATTGTATAATTGATTTTTGGGCGAAAATTCGTTGAAGGGTATCTTACTGATGACACATTTTTGCAAAACTTAAATACTTTGAAAACAGTTTTAACGATTTTGTTCAAATGTATATTTGGAAACTATGTGTTATGACAAATAACAATATATAATTCTTCGGGGGTAAAAAAAACATTAATGGGTAGTTAATTGATGTCTGATTTTTTTAAACTTGAAATGTTTTACAAATGGCTCTAATGATTTGGTTTAAAATTAGTGTATTTGTAGTGTTTGTTTTACAAACTTGAAGTATTTATAAAATAGACTTAATAAGTTGGTTCAAAATGGTTAACTTGGGAATTTTTGACATGGCTATCACACTGTAAATATATTTTAAAAGTAAAAACTTGTTTTTGGGTAGGTCACTGATGACTGTATTTAAAATATTAGAAATAATTTTTAAATGGCCAAAATGATTTGATTTCAAATGGGTATCATGACAAATAGTACCGTTTAGTTGGTTTCGGGTGAAAATTCAACTAAGGGTAGTTTACTGATGAGCTCAAATTAGTTTGAAAATGGTTTTCACGATTTTGCTTAAAATACTTATCTGGGGAGTGTTGACATGAACATGACAAATTAAGCCGTATACTTGTTTTTTGAGGGAAATTTGGTTTTGGGTAGTTTACTGATGACTATTTTTTTTAAATTGATATAATTTTAAAAATTGCGTTATCAAATTGGTTCAAAACTGGTATTGGGGGACTTTTTTTTTTACATTATCAATAATAATGTATCTTTGTTAATCTAAAATCAATCAATTTAAGAGTAATTTACTTTCGACAATATATAGAAAATTTGATTTTTTTGAAAATTGACCTTGAAAATTAATTCAAATATGTGAATTTGGAAATAGTTTTAATCATAAATAAAACTACATTTTTATGTAAAGAACCAAAACAAATAATTTAAGATAGTTTAATAATTATATACCCGCCTCGGTGGTGTAGTTGACTAACGCGCTAGTCGTGTTGAGCTTGACTGCTGAGGACGGGGAGATCGAGGTTTGAATCTCGGTCGGGTGAACTGGGAGTGGTTTTTCCTAAATGGTTTTACACTCTTCCTCCACGCAAATGCGGGTTCACTTCCTCTAA
>CABEEJ010004587.1:0-61962 GCA_901482245.1 Timema douglasi
CCATTACACATTAGCGTAAGTGCGTATAACCCGAACGGGTAGTAAGACGCGGTGCTAATAATAATAATAATAATAATAACAATGTCTCCCTACCCACTTTGGTGGCCGCATGGTCTAACGCGTTACTCTTGCATTAGACTAGACTGCCCATGACTTGGGGATTCATGTTCGAATCTGTATCAGGTGTACTGAGAGTGACTATCCAAAATGTTTTTCCACTCTCCCTCCACGCAACTGTGGGTAACACTCCCTTTAAATATAAACTTCCTAACCCATAAAACAATTACTGTTATTAGTAGGCCTACATAAGCGTATAACCCGAACGGATATTAGGACGTGGTGCTAAAAAACAAATTAGGGTACCCTTAAGTTTCAGGTCCTAGTAAACATTTACTAAAATTATTATAGATTATTTTAAATGTCATTAAATTATGTATTTCAATCATTATCAGGGTCACCTAGCGTTGCAAACCTTAGTTAGCATGCATTCCAAGTGTTATTAATTTCTCACTAATTTACAAGCCATTTATTCATAAATGCATTCAAACCGTTTGCACTTATTTTTTATTTGACATGTGTTGAAATTCTCGTAGATAACGCCTTACGTTGAGATTTATAATCAATATGCATTACAAACTTAAACACTGACTTGCTATTTTACAAGCTATGGTCAACATATTCAAATCGATATTACTTTATTGTTAGTTCACAATTCATAGCTAGCATGTAATTTAATCGCCATCACACACTTGTGTCCATCAAGCAGGGTTCTAGAGTGTTTTTAAAGTTAGTCGGGGCGTGAATATGTAATAACATTTATACTCAGTGGCGTAGAAATTTAATAATGAAACAGGTGTGGAAGGGGGGGACTAGAGAGTGAAGTCTTAAAAGCTATTGAGATAGAAGCGTATTGGTTTTTTCACTTGTCGTTGCTTATTTATTGTACTACTAAACAGTTTAAAATTTCTTGAAAACGAACACATGTTTATTTGCCATCTAGAACTTAGTTTTTACAAGGAATTATAATTATATTTTAAGAACAGCTTTTGTGATATTGACATGGTCAAAGCCTTTGTTTGACGTCCCAACGATGTCGTAAATGTTCCCATAGCCCCACTGATTGAATTTCTTTGTCTTTTTTTATACCATATTTAACAAACACCCATTCTTAAGGATAGTCTATGATATGGGAATTGAGGTTTATGGTCAGGTGGACGACATGTTGCCACATATTAATAATTTATTTGGCCCTATTGACACTTTGACGTTGTGGTATTCAGTTATTATTAGCACCGCGTCTTACTGCCCGTTCGGGCTATACGCACTTACGCTAATGTGTAATTGTAGGGTGATTGTGAGATGAAATGAAGGACCTACAGTTTAACGTGGAATCCGAACCACGGCGGAGGCCTGGCATTCCCCACATTCACAAGATGTCTTGTCAGAGGTGAAGGAAGGGTTTGGTAATCAGATAAATCTGTGCCGGGACCGAGGATTGAACCCCGGCCGCCAGCACAGAAGTCTGACACCTTACCCTTAGACCGCCAGGTCACCAATTGGTATTCAGTTATAGTATCTATTTTTCCGTAATGTTTTTTTAATTGTAACAACTTGTTTATTTTTACTATAAAAACACGTTTAAAACATCCTATCAGATATGTGATGTTTTGGCCTTAAAGTTTAAAATCATGCGCAACAATGGCTTTGGAGTATTAAGGTATTAGGCTCTCAATGTACTTGGCCTTCACTGAAGAATTATATTTTCGCGGAAAACATATTTTTATGAAAAGGGATTACAAACGCAAATAAAAGTGAATATATTTTTATTTGTCTATTTGATTGTACTTTCAAGATATATGAATATATGTAGTTGACTTAAAATTTCACTTAACCTACTACAGTACGCCTGATAACCCATAGTCAGACTTTACGTATCAAATAACCGGGGAAAAAACTCTTATACAAATAGTAGCTATCCCCCTCAATATAATCCAGAATCTAGTTGGGCTTTTATTTACTTAAGGTCGATGACACTAACCTTTCAATCATGTGAACAGGCAGTAAAGATCGCTTTTCACGTACTTTAACATCAGGTTTCCTTCTGCAGTTACGCTTCATAAACCTAAACAGGTATAGTTTCTACATTTCAGCCGAAAAACTTGTCGAAATGCCTCTTCCCCCCCCCCCTCCCTCCACTCCCATAAAATACACTAAAATCAAGCAATATCTCGCAAAAGTTAAGTTGGTTTCCTAGACGAGACGTAGTGCTGAAACTAAGAGCTAAATGGCGTACAAACACTGTGAATTACGGGGGCCCAGAGTGGGGGTAGTAATAATGCCGGATAAATGGGCATGTCAAACGTTCGAACGTCAGATCATCAAGTTGTAATAACTCTTCTCATACTTACACCCAATAAATTAAATTATGTTGAACGATTTGATAGTAAAGTTGACACATTCAATCTAATCACAAGAGATTTTAATATATGGATAATTTGTATTAGGCCTACTTACTTCCTTACCCTATGGTATTATGAACTCAAAAATTATTGCCGCACTTACAAAATTACGCCTCTTTTCTCTATCTTTTTCTAACTCTTCCCAGTTCACCTCATTACACCCTATCTCCCAATGGCGGCTCGTCATTTTAGAAGCTGGAGGCCGTGGATGATTAAGTTCTTTAATTATTATTTATAAAAAATACAATTTAAATAAGATATACATTTCGGCAATTTAATGTTAATAATTCCTTGATTTAAACTCAAATAAAAGATAATATCACAAACAACATGCAAAAATAAAAATTGCAAAGTCACTTCAAATAACGTGAATCTGTTGTATAATTTCTTCAGCTGTGTTTGTATTGTACATAAATATAAACGTATATATGTTCAGTTTCCTTACAAGTCCACGGGAAACAATAACAAGATTTTTTCACATCAAAGATGAGAATCCAGCCTTTTTCTTGTGCGCATCTTTGAATTATTGAGTTTCCTTTTGAACACTTGATTTTCATTTTTCTTGGTTTCTGTTTGTTCTATACAAAATCCAAAACATGGCCCTAATAATTATATCAATTCCCTTTTTTGATCAAGAGGTTATCTTGAAACATTTATTGGTGGACACGTAGACTTCATACCTGTATCATCTAGTATTGTTGGATAGTGACAAGGAGGTTGGGGCTAGAATTCCCATTGGGTGTACTGCAAACGTGGTTACATTTCACCTAAATAACTCTCGGTGAGTAATAGGAATAGGGGGAAAAAAGAAGCCTACTAAGTAAGCTACTCTTCATTTTAAAAGGTTTGTAAAAACTAAATTATATAGCTAATAATAGCTTGGTGGAGGAGTCGTGGGACTAACTCAAAAGTGTGATAGAGAATATACTTAAATGAGGAAGCTTTGTTGCAGCATTCTGCTCCCCATAAGGGGCTGAAAGTATATTCTACATTATAACATAATATTAATACTAAACTAAATATTTAAATCTTATTTTCTCCTTTTATTCTTCTATTTTGTAACTCATTCTAAATAGTGTATAGTTTGCACACTGGAACTAAAGAATATGCATTTTTTCAACTTGTCATATACTTTCACGGAAACTAAACTGGCAGAGGTGGTGAGAAAAAATAATTATGTTTGCAGTTTTTATTTAAAAACTTTCTTTTGATAAAAATAAACATAATATTTATCTAGTAGAAACAATGAGTTTAATTTTCTTCATATGATGACCTCACAGTTCTTTGATATCTTTCAAGGATGTCCTGAAATTTAATGACAACTTTTTCTTTTCATTTAAAAAAAGTTACTCATGTAATGCCGTTATATTATTAATATTTTTATTATTAGCACAGCGTCTTACTACCAGTTCGGTTTATACGCACTTACGCTAATGTGTAATGGTAGGGTGATTGTGAGATGAAATGGAGGACCTACAGTTTAACGTGGAATCCGAACCACGGTGGAGGCCTGGCATTCCCCCACATTCACAAGATGTCTTGTCAGAGGGTGAAGGAAGGGTTTGGTAATCAGATAAATCTGTGCCGGGACCGAGGATTGAACCCCGGATCCCAGCACAGAAGTCTGACACCTTACCCCTAGACCGCCAGGTCACCAATGCCGCTATAGTCATGACAGATATTCAACAACAGTTGATATCATCATATGAAGAAAATTAAACATTATGTTTCTGCTTGAGCAATGTTTTATTATTTTTGGCAAAAAAAAAAAGTTTTGCTATACAACTTCAAAAACCTTTACATTTTCTCACGTCCCCTACACTCCCGCCTTAAGTGTTCCACTAAAAACACGAAGCTCAAAGCTTGATTAGAATCCAGGTTGTATGTAAGTACTAAGGATTATGATTCACATTTTTATTTGTAATATGATTTCATTATTATGATCGTTTTTCTTAAATTACTGTATACTTAATTTATTCTGGCTATATACAGCGTGTATCTAAAACATTCCAACAAACTTCAGTAGTTTATTCTTGAGGTAAAAATGGAAGGATTTATAAGCCTCTAATGAGTGAGGTAAACACGTTTTATGTAAAGATATTATGAAAACTGCTCTAAATAGTTAAGCCATTATTTACGTACCAATTATATAAACCATGCATATTAATAAACAAAATTTATTTTAATTGTTACCCACCCCCATAATGTAAAAAAAAGGTGAGTTTCCACCATATCCCCTCAATAAGATTTGTCAGGATAAATATTACAAATTTTTTACTTCAGATTACGAAACATGGAGTCAAAATTAACAAAAAAATTGTTCTCGGCGAAACTGTCTAGCTCTCCCCATTATCGATATAAGAACATATTTTTTATCTTAAGGACAAGTTTTAATGTCTGCCAGGTAGGTAGCCAGTATCATTATGCCGTACATTGGTGCACGTCATGGCTTTCCCCTCCGTAGACGATCATTATAAGGGTGGGTAACGAGTACAATACATTTAGTTTATTAATGATCATAATTTTAATAATTATTACGCGAAAACTCGTTTTACTTGCATAAGCAGTTTTCATAATATCTCATAAAATAACGTTCTTACCTCGATATTTAGAGAAGTATACCGCCCTTGATATTTCAGATTGGTTGCTTATATAAGTCCTTCTACTTTTACCTTAAGAATAAACTACTGACATTTGTTGGAATGCTTTAAAGACATGCTATATATAAGTATAAACTGTGGATAGACAAAATGAATAACCTAGTAAAATATGTAGATACTATCTGACCCAATTAATTTGGTCGGTAGCTTGTCTTCCTACTTCCTATTACATTAAGAGTCCTGAGTTCAATACCCAATATACCTAATAAACTTACAATTAGTTTAATTGGAGCTTCCTCTTTCACAGTGATGAATAAAGGTTGGGGTCTGGTTGTTGTTTTTTCTGTTATTGGATAACGTTATCTTGTATTTCGTGTGCTGATAAAATCAGTTGGTCCATAAATTACACACCCTAAACACACAAAAATAAATAAATTAGGTAATAAGTATCTCAAAGTGCGTCTAATTTATTAAATGACAATACATTTTGTGGTATATTAATTCATGTTTGTATGTTATTTTATAATATTTGTATTTGTATTTAGTAATAAATGTATTCATCATTCAACTGTGCTATATTTGAGATCTATTCAAACAATCTCTGAATAATTAATACTTGTATTCTTTTTCAAATCCAAATAAATATATAGTGTACTTTATGCAAACATATATTTGACCTCAAAAGTGCAAATAGATTTGTTTGAGACTAGTAAACGAAGGATAAAATTATATCTAAACTTGTTTTTAAATAAAAATGACATGACAAAAAAAAACTGCTTATGTAAGGCTAACGGATTAAAAGAGAATGTTGCTCCCATAACACTCATGTCATTATAAAAAGTGTTTAAATAATAGTATATCCATTTTTTTTTTAAATTACTCTCTACATTATACATATTCATAACTACCATTCGCCAAACAACTGGCCAGCGGTCCTTTCATTTTTTTCTCTCCTTTCCCTTTCTCTATGTACTTCTCTCTATCTCTCTCTCTCTCTCTCCAATTTTTAGATATATATTTTTTAATGGAAGTCATAGCTGGGCTACAGCGGCCGCCCTGACACTCTATCATATTTTCAAACGCTCGAATGCTGATTGTGCGAAAACACTCCGCCGGCCTATCTACTCTGCGGCTCAGTGTGTAGCTGTGTGTATGTGTGTGTGTATATATATATATATATATGTATATGTATATAGTGGACGTGGACTTGTATTGTACAGCCATGTATTGGTATATGTAAACGAGGGCAGGGTAAAAGCGAGGACGTGGGGCTTTAAGGGGTGTGAGGGAGGAGAAGGGGGAAGGGGAGGTCTGAATGCATGGACTTGTATGCATATATATTTATATATATATATATCTGGAGCGGCAATCGCTTGCAGCGCTTGGTTCAAATCAGAAACTCATCTGGTGGCTCGCACTCTTTTGTTCACGGAAATTGAGTTTCACAGCAGTGGAGCTTTACAGTGGACCCTCTGTGCGCATGGAGGGGCCCCTTTCCACTTATATATATTGTATGACGATAAATATTTCCATTTATATAAATATATATATATATATATATATATATATATAAATACATTCGTTTATTCATATACTTACAGACTTTTCAGCGAAATGGTGTACACTTCATACAAGTACTCATTTAAATCTAGCTCTCTTTTAAAATATGATTCGGTAATAGTGCTCTAACTATTCGTGTCTGAATGGATTTAATATAAGAGAAAATATTTAAGAGAGTTATTTAACAAACAATACATTAGAACACACCACAGTTCAATAAAACTGAGTGTACTTAGCAAAATTCAAAATCCTGAGTTAGAAAGGTATCTGATACTTATTATATTGTTTTACAAATATAGTCAAATGGAGGAGATCATACTAAACGTCCAGTTCGTCTAAGAAAATCGTCTCTTGTTTAACTTCATTTCACTCTAATTTAAAAAAATGTTTACATTTCTCGACAGATTAAGACAGCTCATAGTAGCCGATGATTTACACACGTCCATCACAGACTATGCCTTAAACTATGATTTGAGAATGACCCTGATCACGGGACGAGTTATGGGTAGTACAGTGGTAGAGAATAAGCTTTCTAAACCAAGGGTCCCGGGTTCTACTCCCTTTGTTCAGGTTTAATTTTTACTAGTTTTTTTTATCTAATATCTTAATGTAATTCCACTAGCTACTGACTTGAAGGGGTTCCGCTTGCTATTACCTTAAAGTGGCTCTACTAGCCACTGTCTTGAAGTAGTTCTGCTTGATACTACCTTAAAGTGGTTCCACTAGCTACTATCTTGAAGTAATCTGTTTTCTACTACCTTATAGTAGTTACAATAGCTACTGCCTTGAAGTGGTTCTACTTGCTACTACATTAAAGTAGTTCCACTAGCTACCGCCTTGAAGTGGTTCACCTTGCTACTGTTTTAAAGTAGTTTCACCACTTACTATATTGAAGAAGTTATGTTAGTTAATGCCTTGCAGTCTCGCAAATCACTATATTATTATTATTATTAGCACCGCGTCTTACTACCCGTTCGGGTTATACGCACTTACGCTAATGTGTAATGGTTGGGTGATTGTGAGATGAAATGAAGGACCTACAGTTTAACGAGGAATCCGAACCACGGTGGAGGCCTGGCATTCCTCACATTCACAAGATGTCTTGTCAGAGGTGAAGGAAGGGTTTGGTAATCAGATACATCTTTGCCGGGACCGAGGATCGAACCCCGGTCGCCAGCATAGAAGTCTGCAAATCACTATAATTAATTAGTCTCGCAAGTATCTATCATGAAGAAATCCCATATGCTACTATCTTGAGGTCGTCTTGTTACTTACTTTCATGAATTAGTATTGCTGTATTACTTTATTGAATTAGTCCCCCTCTTTACTATCGTGCAGTAGTCTCACAAGCTATTATCCTGCAGTACTTACTGTTATGATGAAGTTCTAATAGCTATATCTAATATTGTTCCAACTATTTATGTAACTATACGGATTTATCCCAAAAGTTATCTTAAAACTTTCAAATTCTTTAGCTAAAAACTATTTGAAGTTTTACTTTCACTTAAATTGATCAAGTTAGAAATATGCTGTACAGTACGCGTTAAAAACTTTTTGTATAAATATTGCCCTTCTATTATACTTTGAGAATAGTATAAGCTCGATCCTATAAGCTCGATATAAGACCTTATGAGACCTTATAAAACCTTAGAACATAAGCCTTTGATAGCCAGCAGTGAGGGCTGAACTATATA
This sequence comes from Timema douglasi, assembly GCA_901482245.1. Classification (NCBI taxonomy): domain Eukaryota; kingdom Metazoa; phylum Arthropoda; class Insecta; order Phasmatodea; family Timematidae; genus Timema; species Timema douglasi. The sequence goes on from CABEEJ010004587.1 coordinate 8,314, forward strand.
AGCCAGGAGTCGCCAAACACATTGCGTATAGGAGCTACTTTCAAAATGTTACCACTGTCTCGCAAGCTATCAAGATTTAAAATTATCCGTGTAGCATTTTAGTTACTGTTACTTTCCAGAGGCCACTACAATCTAATCTTCGGTTAACCAAAAGTAGGCTTTATGGCTTGTTTCGTAGTAGTAATGGATATAATGTTTAAATATTAGTAAATTTCGTACTAAAATTAAGTTTTAATGTTAAATATATTAAGGTTTATTAATTTTTTAAACAAAATTGTTGTTGAATATATTTTTTAACTTTATACCTAGCCTAAAGAGGAACGAATCACATTAATTTTAATTTGCAACTTTTAATGTCTCTCTCCCCTCTGAAAGAGGATCTTTGTGATCGTCAAGAAAACTCAAATTGTTAGCGATCGACTCTTTGGTGACTCTTGGACCAGTTATGTATATATTTTTTTCTAGCACAGCACACATTAGTGCCCTTAGTGAGTATGCTGATAGCCCTAACGGGTAATATAATGCGATAGTAAAAAAAACTGTGTGCTACTCACCCTGGTGAGTACACGAACTGGACGTCATGCTCGTCTGATCGGTTTTACAGTGAAGGCTATTATTATAATAACGGTTGAGCGCTATTGAGGGTGGTGTACCAGTAAGCACGTAAATTAAGATCACCAAAGTTCATATCCCTGTCCGGATGTCATTTTTATATATTCACACCATATTTATAATGATTTCAACACTTTTCCTTTGAACACTTTATTTTTAAAGAAAAAGAGTGTATTTCATTATAATTATAATTACCAAAGGATCTTAATTCACTTTATTCACTATACCCTACCACCCGTTTGGTCTATTTGCAATTAGCTACACAAATCTATGTAAGTAAAATGGAAAAATTTATTGATTAAAAATATATAAAACCTAATTTATGTGGGAGAAGAGTGGGAAACTATTTAGTAAAAAGCTCTCTTAATTCACACGTATGAGATTCGAAATATTTATTAATTTTATCAAAACACACCCGGAGATGTTGATAATTTAGTGTTCCATGAACGTGGATTTTAATTAGTAAATTAATACTAGTTTCACACAACACACAAATGAAAATAAAAAAATTTATCTTCTGGGCGGGAGCAAACAAGCAACTGGAGAATGATCTGGTCATGCAATTAATTGTGTCTCATCACCCAACAATGACATTGTCAACGCATGACAAGGTCATTGTTGAAACAAAGTTCTACCTTCACCAGTATTGTTGGAACGCCATGGTATAGGCCTACACTGATTTTTTTAAGAGAGGATATCCATTATTTTGTATAAATGTAAAACGTGGTCTTTTACCTTACATGATGAAAATAAAAGTAAGGTTTTCGAAAACAATGTGCTTATGAATATATTGGTTCCAAAAAGAGATGTGGTTATTGGGGAGTGGAGGAGGTTACATAAGGATGAGATACATACCTTGTGCTCTTTACACTACATTATTAGGATAATCAAGTCTCATAAATTACTGTGGGCAGGACATTCAGCGCGAATGGGAGATTACAGAACCTTGTTCAGGGTACTGACTAGCAAACTCAATGACAAGAGAACATTGGTAAGACCTAGATGCAGAAGGGAGGATAACATTAAAATGGACCTTAAAGAGATAGCTTGTAAATGAGGTATACTGTATAGAACTAGCTCAAGATAGAGATAGGTGTCGTACTTTTGTAAGTGTGGCAGTGAACTTTCAGAGTTCCTAATACCTTAGTATAAGTAAGTAAGACTATCTTAAAGTCCATTTCTCAATCTCAATTAATAGGGTCTATGACATATTAAGCTTGCATGTGGCTGCATAGAATATTGGATTTTGCTATAGACATTAGACCAAGTGACTTGAGATATTCGTTGTTTTTATCTGTGTGTGGTCAATTATCTTGTGTTTGCGCTTGTATGTAAATGAGTGTGTGAGTTTCATATTATATTTCCTCATGTCCTTGCCCTAATTTAATTCTAGTTTTCACTTAGTGCTTGTGGTTTTTTTTAAGGTTGGTGTAGTTTTATTACTAGCATTAGTTTAGTTTCAGGACAGTTTTGTAGTGAAGTTAGTTCTAGTTAGGAATTACTGCTAATGTGGGCTTAGTGTTTTTAATGTTAGTGAAATTGTAGTGTAAGTGTGGTTCTAGATGGTGTTAATGTGGTTCTAGTGTTAGTGTGGCTTAGTGTAAGTGTAAACTAACCCCGTATGTAGTGGTCAGTGCATATGGCTACGAGCCTAGGGGACTCGGGTTAAATTCCCGGCTGGTACCTTGTGTATATTTCCCTTAAGGGGAATGATCCTAACGGTCATCAAGGTATGGATAGTTATGCTTCCTACGACGTCCCATAAAATGTTGGCATCACTAGTGAGGGCGGAAACGTGGAGTACGAAATTCTCCCGATATCCGTTTAGCGTAGAGTGTGAACAACCATCAATGGCTCCCTCTCATTACCCCCTGAATCTATTTTGGTGTCGCAACCCTTCCCTCTCCCCTCCTCCCTACCCCATATATGTGGTAATGAGTTTTCCTGGTGACGTCATCTCAACCCCGGTGCCAGTTTGGCGTCTCGACAAGACAAGACAAGTCGAGACAGGAAAATAACACGAACTTGAATGATGTCACCACCCTCCCCCGGCAATGGGGTTTTCCTTGTGATGTCGCAACTAGAGAGTATGTACACAGCTTTGATTATGGACAATCAGGGGCCTCGGAAGCCCCAGTTAGGGGCCGTTATCCACCCACGAAATTCTACTAGAATTGATTGTACGGTATCGTCTGTCTACATGCGTGGATGTAGGTATCCGCCACACCAACATGGGCCACTGTTAGAGGAGGGGTAAGGTAGACATGTTCCAGCGTTTACGTGGAGAAAGATTAGGACCCCCGACCTCGCCGTCATAACTACATGAGCTACACTCACCCTTTCTGGCTTAGCGTTTTTATATTAATAAAGATAATGTGGTAGGGATGATTAAGAAAATGTTCCAGCATTTTTTACCTGGCGGGAGAACTACCAATAGTTTACCTGGCAGGGATTTGATTCCAACACCCCCCTGCCACCATTATATGAGCCTGACATTTAAATAGCGTGCCCACCGGGATTCGAACCTCAATATCTTTCACGGGGCTGTTAGAACGCAAATGTGGAGTGCACTCGGAAGGAAGTCTTTGATTATATGATCATATAATCAAAGACTTCCTTCCGAGTGCACTCCGCATTTGCGAGAGAGAAAAAATAAGGCGAAATCAAACATCAGTTAAAATTGGTACCAGATATTCCGCTATATAATTAGACCAAATAGAATCAGTACCAGCATTTGTTTCAAAAAACCTACCACCAACTGGCGGATTCCTGAAAGTACATCACCACTCGGTGGATTCGAGAGCATAATTGACAATTTACGGTAAATCTACGCCATTTTACATGAATCGACCACTCACCGTCGTAAAATTGGTTGTTCAACAAGTCAAGACAAGAAATATTACGGGAAACCCTGTGGTTCCAGTTTTCCAGTTTTACGTGTCAAGACAAGAATGGGTAATGCCGCAATCCTCCCCGGAAATGGGGTTTCCCATATGACTCATATCTGGCACCAGTTTGGTGGCTCAACAAGACAAGTCGTTACATGAATAGATTGTGAACTTGAAACTGCGAGGTCATTGTCTCTGATCAGGTTTGGTGCCAGTTTGGCGGCTCGACAAGTCCAGACTCATATCTGATTACGCTACGTGTAAGGGACAAATAGGTTTTGCGTGAACAAAAAACGATATTACAAACATATTCTTACTATACATTAAAGGTTCCACGGACATACATAATATGTACTATACATTTACACAGGAATGACGCATATATTCGTTCATATGTTTTACTACAGTATCTCTTAGATGTATTAGTGAATTTTAAAAAATTCACAATCCAACATGTAATATTCCTAACCGATGACTTGAAGTGTATAGTAGGTAGCACTGATAAGATCTAGGTTTCTGATGTGCAATTCAACCGTAGGCTGTTCTAGCTCGATGAAATCTGCTGATTCTGTTAGCGTGTCGCATACATCCACGGCGAGTGGGTCGATCAAATTGTTGTAATTTTGTGCTACGGGTGTCGACCACATATCCCGTTGGTCAATGAGGTCCCACACCTCACAAAGATGCGACCAGCTAAGTGCTAGTTAGGTGACCAGTTTGAGTCCAGCGTCTTGTTTCTCGCTGATGATGACCATACGGTCATAGCACATCCATCTCAGAGAGATTTCATGATTAGTCAGAAAGATTTTCCGAGGAGGCTGCGTGTTGCTGAAAAACTTTGATATAACCGACTTGTAGTTGCCCAGTTTTTCCCACTCCGTACAGTTAAACACCGAACAATTACCTCAAAAATTTTCTAGTAGGGCATAAAGCTTAAAGTTGTCATTAACACTCATGCCGACGATGACTCGTTTGGCGTCGACATCGTCCAGCGGAAACAAAGTGTTGAAAATACTGGTGATAGTGAGCGAATTCACCGGCTTTGCTTTACGTGTGCAAACGTCTTAAATTTCTATGATGTTTTTCACTTCGACGACTGTCGATATTATGGCTGGCAGGCCATTGGGACGGCCTTTTATAAAGGAGGAAAAGGCGCACTCTGATTATACGCAGCCTCTTTAGAGGTGGCAGGCCCTAGCGTCTTGAAATTGCGTTGTAATTACTCAACACCTTAGCGTCGTTGCCTGTATGATTGGTGGGTGAAAATAGTGCTAGAAATGTATTCATTTAAATCTTCTGGGTGCGATAGAGAAGGTAAATGAGACAGTGATGGCCGCAAACGTATGAGGCTATGCTTTGAAATTGTATCATGTTATGAGACGTGAGGGAAGTTTTTTTGCGTATAAATGCCAGCAATGACTTTATACGGGGTGGAAAATCATAGCCGTCAAAATATTCTCACCCGCCGTTCTCGTCTATAAAGATGGCAACCCATTGCGTCCCAGGCTTGGTGTGGGGATCCGTATTGATGACGAGAGTGGCAGGTCATGCTATTCTTGCGGGTAGTTGATCAGCAGGAATTACACCCGATCATACGGAACGGAACCACCGGTTGGTTTTCACCGCACGTCTTATGGTGCGCGTTTCCATCTTCAATCATCCAATCTCTAAATCCCCAAACTATGAAGCCCGAACAAAAATTCCAAACAAAATTATGTGCCATTCACATGGTGCGGCTCAATTTAAGTGTTTTCAAAGTCGAACAATTTCTGTCGTACAGATCTACGACAGACGCAGGCGTGTATTTGGCTGGAACAATTTTTTTATTCACCCTTGATGTAGACGGTTTCTGCACGCGTTTTGGCACGGGAGATGATGGATTCGGTCAATCTAGAATACATATCACCGCTATCCATGCAGTTTTTTGAAGATATAGTCGGCTTGATTTTTAATAGTGGTGGAACATTCCTAGATAGCGTATGGATTTTCAACACCCAATGTTGAAGAAATGTACCACATACAGATAAAACACTCAGTTCCCTGACGATAAACTTTTTACTTCGTTGATGAAATCTGGTATTCTACAAAAACCTATACGATTTAAATTGCTGTGTAAGGGCCGGAATTTGCTTATTTTAACACCCAAAATCAGTCACGACTTTTATATCCTTGTCCATGGTGTGGATATTGGTAAACTTTCCATACACGGTACAGTTGATTGATTCTGTGAGAACTCTGGTGAAGGTCACTTCGATGCTCGGGAACCATACCTCGTCAAATTCCAATACGTTATCATATGGGCAGACAGATTATGTTCATGAACTAGATACCCGTCCCTGAAAACAGTGTGTGGTAGGACATGACATAGTCACCATTTGAAAAATTGGGCTCTATTGATTTCGACGGTACAAGTTCCCCGTCCACGTACAACAAGAAATGGTTCATGCCATAGGTTTGGAAACTGAACGGGTTCTTGGTGAAGTCTCCATTGAATGACGCGTTTGATACAAATCTCACGATGCATCGTTTTGATAACTGTCCCTTGAATATGTTGTCCAGTAATTTCCGTTGCACACCCGTCGGAATAGTGAGTATTTATCTTCCACGCGGGTGATGGGATACTTTGTGGGACTAACGTTTAAAGCCTTGGCATGTTCCAACCGTATAAAAGGTGCTATTTTGACACGTCGCACTAGAAGACAGGCCTCAACAATGTGAACCTTACAGTTAGGGATTTCAGGGACGGCCATAAAACTAGACCCATCTATGGAATGGACCAGCTTGACTCTGAGTTTGGTGCCATTCAAATGATATTTATCTTGGTTAAACACATCACCACATATTCACCCCAAAATATCCACATTCTTACTTTTTGCAGTGAGGCTGTGACGAGCCTCAACTCCCTTGTTGCTCACATTAACCTATTAAAAAGCTTAGGGGCAGTCAACGAACCTCATATGCCAAGTAAAATGTGTTATTTTAGATTCACTGTTGTAATTGAGCAGCGTTTCAATGTATGATATATAAACATACATAATGCTGGGCGGTGAGACTAGTTCTTGGTTTAAAAACACATCCACCGGTGTGAATAGCGAATGCAACCAGTTGTTGACTGGAGTGATTTTATCCACCTTGGTGAAAGTGCTAATGTCGGGTTTCATGATATCCGCCCTGAGATAGAGCGTGTTCTGTGAAAGATCGATATAGAACCCGCCTTGACCCGTAACGGTAGATCCGATGTGTGAATCATCGGTGAGGAAAGAGACAGATTTGTACTGGATACATTGTCCACTTTCAAGACTGGTTTGCGTGGGTAGGACGAAAAAGAGATCGAGCTCATTGCTGGCACACTCGCAGGACTAGGGTTGTGGAAACGAAATTTCAACTGAAAATATCTACCTCTTATTTCTTTTCGGGAAATATCCCATAGAACTGTCGCTCGGCAAAGTGATGTAAAACTGGTACTTCATGTTAGGGCGCTAATGTAACTGGCAAGAATCCAATAATTAAACTTGGCACGCACTACACGTACACTTTCTTTCTGACATTTTTACCCTTGACACATAATATTTGACAACTTTAACATTTTAGGGAAAACGTACGCGTTGCAAATCAGGTTCATAAAACATTAGCTCCACCTCCTCGCCATCAATATCAGTCAATCTCAATCTGTACACGACTGGTTGTCACGATATGACACTGCTGACTTTGAAAATTTATTCGCTCCAACTGCTCTCGTAGCCCTTTTCAAACAGAATTTTGGATTTTCTAATACGCACCGTATCTCCGACTTTGAGTTTTGGCTTACTATTCAAGTTTGGGCACTGCTTGCCGTACAAATTATCTTTGACTTAAAGCACATTGATTTCTGAAAGGTCTGCAGATACCAACTTGATACTGGAATGTTTTGCGCCATTGTAAGCGTCGATTAGCTCTTGGAGGACGTCCACATAGCGATATGTGTTTTTTGGATATAGTAGAGCCACATGCTCCCTTTCAGAGATCTATTGAATCATTCCACTATGCTTTCCTTCACATCCGGATTATGAGGGGTGTAGTAATAATACACGCCTTATTTATTGAGAGTTTTCCAGACTAGACGTGACGTTAACCCTGACCTCTTGTCTGTCTGTAAACTTATTGGTTTACTGCCATTTCGTTTGAAGATGTCCTGAAAGGCATCCCTCACGACGCTCCCCGTTTTGGAGGGAAGCGTCCTCACCCAGGCCATCTCGTCGATGATGGTAAAACAATACACGGCACTGTCGTTGTATTTTTGGGACTTCACATACCATTGATATCGGCTTGCCAGAGATCGTAAATGTTTGAAACCACGTACTTGTTGAGTGGAAACATTTTTATCGCAGGTTTTTGTAGGTTATAAGCATCCTGCTTACGAATCCATTCTCGTAATTTGGGTGGATCTTTCTTGGACGCCTTTATGAGTGACATCGCCCCTGCAAAACCTGCAGGATGAGAAGGGTCTAAGTATATGTTGGCTAAATGGTCCATTAAGCTAGGGAAGGCAGCCATATGTTTTCGTCCAGCCTTTTCGGTTTCTTATTCTTAGGGCGTTACGATGGTGTAAATGGTTGGGGGACGGCGTCGGATTTATAATGGGAACCAAGCGCTTACAATACATTCTTTTAGGAAGTTTATATTTTGGAGCACCTTAAGAAACTCTCGCCACCTCGATGGCTCACTGTTACATCTTGATCTGACCAGATCGTTAACTAAATCCACGATATTGGATCCACGGAGAGGCGTATGGTGAATACACATTTCCTCGTTTGCGTCCCAAGAGATACCACCTCGGGAAATAATATGTTCTAGTAAATGTTCGACTTTTTTTTACGTGCCTGTACGGGTACAATATTGAGTACAGCAGGGGTGGAGAGTACAGACACTTCAGGGGTGGCTGTGGCGGTATTTTCAGGTGGTGGAGTGTGTAGACTAAAGTGAAGTTAGCGCTGTAGCACTTTTTGGTTGGTTCCTTGGAATTACAGCTAGCCAAACTAGTTTATACTATGTCCCTATGGTATCAAAACATTTCACGGCCTTTCTTAATGCACGATATTTAAAATGTTTTAAATTTATGCTTTTAAATGCGTCTTTTTGCCATTCTGCTCTATACGCATTATATTACAACTAAGGGGGTAGTGATGAGGAAGGTTGAATTGAAGTATGTGTAAATTGCATATAATCAATTTTGGGGAATTGGTATAGGAATATTTGATGAGATTTTTTTTATGGAGAGAGTTTATCACGCCCACGTCCAACCCCAAAAATGGAGGACTACCTCTATTAGATGTACACAACTGAGCATTCAATATATTACCAACGCGTTACCAGCAAACCAGACTTGAGTACCTTGATATTTATTTTGCGTGTCCAGCAATGTGGTTTAGTTTTGTTTTATTCCTTGAAAAGTTAGGTAAACAAACGTGGTGTTCTTTGAAAATTATTTCAACAGTAACCCGTCTTTATGGCTTAGTTAGCTAACGTACTGGTTTTGTGTTGAGCTAAAATGACAATGAAGGAGATAGAGGTTTGAATCTCACTCTGATGAACTGGCGGAGGTTTTCCCTAAATGGTTTTCCACTCTCCCAACAAGCAAATGTGGGCTCACCTTCTCTATATTCAAATTTCCCAATTCCTAACCCATTAGCTTAGTTAGTACTTAAGCGTATAACCTGAATGGGTAGTAGGACGCGTTGCTAAGTATTATTATTTAACTTATTATCTTTAACACCACGTTATATACCCGTTAGGGTTAAACTCTTATGTACTAATTACGCTAATATTTTTAGTCCTGAGGAATAATATATTCATAGGAATTGTACCCGAATTTGCGTGAAGAGAGAGTGGAAAACCATTTTGGGAAAACCGACCTTAGTACATCCAGCCAAGTTCGAACCTCACCTCCCTGTATTTAGCAGTTTAGTCTACTACAAGAGTAGCACCTTCGACCATTCAGCCACCAAAGCGGACATTTTAATAGCAATTCCTGTGTTTGATTGTGTTTCATCACACTCCTTGTTCAGCCCCTAGGCTACTTTGTCGAGTGTGTTTGTCATCATTGAATCTATAAATATATAGAGGAAACCATAAGTTAGGTCTAAGCATGTGTTCCTCTTAATGGTGTTTATTGAATGATCGTGTGCTTTTGAATGCATCACGCATATATACATGCATGCATGAATGCATGTACGAATGCATTTGACTTTCACAGTTTTCACGAGAACCAATCAATAATTATTCACGCTTGACCTAGTTATCTAGAAGCTGTAAGTATGGAGAATTCGTTTTATATCTTTAGCCACGAATATTTATTATAAAATGGTGGCTGTGCTAATTGTGCCTTTGATCTGCCTGTATGCAAGCCTACCCCCTTCTGGAACTGAATTGTCTAACGCGTCACTCTCGCAATATACTGGCTAACCTATTATGGGAATTTCGGGGATTGAATTCCGATATGGAGTACTGAGTGTCATTTTTCATTTATGGTTTTCCACGCTCTAACTCCACAAAAATATGGGTATAGGTTCTCTAAATTTAACCTTCATCATCCTTAAAACATCATTGTAATTAGCATATATGCGTATAGCTAGAAAGTGTTATAAGACGTGGTGTTAAAAATATGCAAGGTAGAGGATTAAAAGTAAACCATTCACTAATACTATTTAATATTAACAAACAGTTTCCACAAAATGTGAATTAAATATATAAGTTTTTTGGACCTTTACTTGATACATCTTTTAGAATAACCTCCCACGAACCAGCGAGCACGTACAAAGACGTCAGTATAATCCTGTCTGGTTGGTGTCTGACAGAAGGTTGGGGTTTTGAATCCTGACTAATTCCACTGAGATGATGAGAGATGTTGAGAGTTTAATTATATTAAAATTATATCTTTCTCATCCCTACCCTATAAGTGTAAGGCTGTAAATAACCCAGACGGGTCCATACATGATTTTACACGCTTTGTCTCCACTCAATTGCTGGAACACTTTGTATAAATTCCACCTTACACATACCTAATACATCAGTAAATGAATTGATGCAAATAAAAAAATGCGTCGCCCATAACTACAGATGCGTATGGTCGCGATGTTTGTTTAGTTTATAGCTTTAACTTTATTTTTTGAGTGATTATAATTATTATAGGAATGTGAATTATTAAAATAGAAAACGTAAGTGATTAAAAATTATAAAAACTACTAAGATACTGTTTAGGTTCCTTTTGGTCAATCAACTCTGCCAGTTGCTTTATGACTTAGTTTAATGTATTTTATTTATTTATATAAATTAATTAAGATACACTTCCTGAAAAGACTAATACTATCAGCACACGAGAATTTCTATGAGCAAGAGTGAAATGACCTACCAATTTTGCTAGGAAAGGTATTTAAGCACACTCCGGGGTTCTTTTAGATACGACACTTGACATGGGACCGATGGGAAATTATTGAGTAGTGATAAGAATTTTATTGCTCAAGAAAAATCCGTCGACCCCAGCTGGGTTTGAACACACGAAAACTGGGTCCGGAAATCGACTTGTCTACTGTAGAAATCTCTCGTTATGGCGAGTTTAAACTCTAGCATAAGTTTCAAAATACCAGTTGGGATAGTTGATTACTTTTTACTTGCATTAATGCTATTAATATATTAGCAATTAAAACCTGAATCGATGAGCAGATGGGCTTAACGTCATACTCGTTTTTCAATGATGATAATTTAGGTTCCATCATCCCTAACAATCCGCTTCGGTGGCCGCATGGTCTAAGACACTACTCTCGCATTAGACTAGACTGCCAATGACGGGGATATCGTTGTTCGATCACGGTTGGGTTTACTGAGGGTGTGTGGCTTATCAGTCACTCTCTCTATCTCCACGAAAATGTGGGTACACTTCCTCTTAATTTAATCTTCCTTATTCCTAACCCATTAGCATAATCAATACATAGGCATATAACCTGAATGGGTAGTAAGACACGTTGCTAAATATTATATTTAACAAATTAAATAACTTAGTTCATATACGTATAGCCCAAACGGGTATTAAGACGCAGAGATAAAAATAATTATTATTATTATTAACACCGCGTCTTACTACCCATTCGGGTTGCACGCACTTACGCTAATGTGTAATGGTAGGGTGATTGTGAGATGGAATGGAGGACCTACAGCTTAACGTGGAATCCAAACCACGGTGGAGGCCTGGCATACCTCACACTCACAATATGTCTTGTCAGAGGTGAAGGAAGGATTTGGTAATCAGATAAATCTGTGCCGGGACCGAGGATTGAACCCCGGCCGCCAGCACAGAAGTCTGACACCTTACCCCTAGACCGCCAGGTCAGCCATAAAAATAATTATTACGATTATGTTGAAAGTAGTCATAAAAAATATTACAAAATAATTTCACACCTCACCACTGCTGTCCAGTTGTAATAATGAATAGAAGATTCTAGTCAATACTATCCAAATATTTCAAAAAGTGAATTTATCTGAAAAAAAATATTGTAATGTTAAATTGATTAGCTCGCAAATGGTTATTGATCACAGTGTGATATTTTTCTCGTTGTTCATTCACAAGTTGAAATCTAAAAATAATTGGACAAGCTAAGATCTATGAGATTATGGTGGTCTGTTATACGTCATTCAGATATTTTCATGTGGATTAGCTTGGATTACTGTGAAACTGTGTCATTAATTACCTAATGATTGAATGTATTTAAAATCAAATCATACCTTTTTATAGCAAGCCTATCAATCAAATAAGCTACCAATTACTAAGTTAATCCTTATTAGTAATTCATATAAATTCAAAGCTATCTCAAAAACTAGACTAGACACTGAAAATGTACATCTTCAAATGTAGCTTATAATGGATATACATTTTATCTTAGACTATAAATTTGCATTGGACACCCTAGCCCAATCTGGAGCGTGTCTACCTTCTGAGCGAAGGGCTCTGGGTTCAATTCCTGGCATGGCCTAGAAATGTATCATTGCTGAAAGGTGGGTTTCCCCTTTTACAGTGATGAACAAACGGTTGGGTGTGGTGTCTGTTCTAGGTTTAAGTAAGTTTATAAGTCTTATGCTGATATAATAAGTCAGTTCAGAAAATGCACTCTAAATACTTCAAATAACATGACAAAATTAAATGTCATTTAGGACAGAACTGGTATTTCTTTATAAATGATAGCTAAACAATATATGGTCTCTAAAATTATGTTGTTTAAAAAAAAGTAGCTTGATGGATTGCGAATTATATCACCTCTAACACACCTCGGTGGCCGCATGGTCTAAGGTGCTACTCTCGCAGTAGAATAGACAGTCAATAACGGGAAGATAGAGGTTCAAATCTTGGTATTGAGGGAGTTTTTAAATAGTTTTCCACTCTCCTTCCACGAAAATGTATGTTCACTTCCTATTATTATAGCTTGCCTCACTCCTAATACCATTATCTCAATTATTACATAAGCGTAGAGCCTGAACGGGTAGTAAAATGAGGTGTTAAATAATATACATACATACATACACATCGCCTCTATTCTGATATTCCCTATAATCATTTGCACGTTTGATACATAAACGGGTGACCTGGCGGTCTAGGGGTAAGGTGTCAGACTTCTATGCTGGCGTCCGGGGCTCAATCCTCGGTCGCGTCAAAGATTTATCTGATTACCAAACCCTTCCTTCACCTCTGACAAGACATCTTGTGAATGTGGGGAGTGACAGGCCTCCACCGTGGTTCGGATTCCACGTTAAACTGTAGGTCCTCCATTTCATCTCACAATCACCCTACCATTACACATTAGCGTAAGTGCGTATAACCCGAACGGGTAGTAAGACGTGGTGCTAATAATAATAATAATAATAATANGACGCGGTGCTAATAATAATATAATATAATGATACATAAACTGTAAAAATGAGATGATGGTAGGACGCCGTAAAAGTAACCAGTTTCAAATTAAACTTGACCACACTTACAATAGAAACACATTAGAAATAACTACACGATAAATCTATATTAACTCTAGGCCCATTTTAAAATTACACTAAGGGCCAGTTTCATGGTCAAATTTAGTACGCCTCAAGTGCGGCGCTACACTAAGTACATGACGACACCTACCTAAACCAGAATGGAATGGGACAGTTTCCTATGCGAGAACGGCCCATTCCATTCGAGTTTAGTTAGGTGTCGTCTTGTATTTAGTGTAGCGCCGCACTTGAGGCGTACTAAATTTGACTATGAAACTGGCCCTAAATCATAGACTACACCCACCCAAAGAAATTACACTAAAGATAAACAAAAATAACACTAAAAATACACTAACACTAAAACACACTAACACAAAAAGCTTATTAAAACTGAGTCCAACTAGAACTACACTTATAAAAAACTGCACTAAAACTAAATTAATGCTAATATTACTAAAACTAATAGCCCGGATACGAATAGTAGGTGGTATGGGTAAGGAGATTAAAGAGTTTTATATGTACGTGAAAACAAAATAATGAATATATAAAATAGTGAAGATATTAACCTAACTTAATCCTAATTAACCAAACCCAGATTACTATGGGGATTATTCCCCTATCGAGACAAATTCCCCTGTACCAGTCGGGAATCGAACCCGGGACATTTAGGTCAGCAGCCAGGGGCTTTGACCACTATTCCACGAGGCCGGTTACCAAGGGAATACGAAAATGTCAAGGCCAACTATTTAAATAACCCGCTTCGTTGGCCACATTTTCTAACGCGTCACTCTCATGTTAAACTGAATTACTGGCAGTGAAGTTATTAGTGTTTGATCCCGATCAGTAGTACTACTGAGGGTGTTTTTTAATTTCCATTTCTACTTCTACGCAAATATGGGTACATTTCATCTACAACCCCACTTACCTCATTTATATTCTATTAGTGTAACTAGTGTATCCTTAAAGCCCCAAAAGTTATTAATACGCGGTGGAAAAAAACACAATAACAGCAGTAAAAATGTAAATAACTTGGTTCATTTTCAAAGATGTGAAAAAGTTTCATTTGCCATTTTACTAAAATCAAACTTAACAAATGAGAACCATTTGGAGGCTACGCCCCTCCAGTCAAACGTGAACTATATGTTCGAAACATCCGTTTACAATTCCAACGCTCCAACCAGTCTCACGCGAAAACCTAAAAAGATGTCCCACATTTACAACTACATAATGAATAGTAGGTGGACCCATATAAAGTTCGTTCACCGTAGGAATTGTTTTCTGAAAGGCTTTTTTCCTTACCAGAAATCTATTATATAGTAGGATATTGGTAGGAAAAAAGACCTTTCGGAGAGTAATTCTTACCGTGAATGGAGTGTAGGCAGTCAAGGCTGATGATGAGTAAATAGGTATCAGCAGGGCTAGGTAAATTATATACACGATTGACTAACCTATCAGGTCAAGGTTCAAAACTGATAGGTTTCACTGATGGCTCTGCAGGCGAATTATGGTGGACGTAACTAATAAGCACATCAGGTCAAGGTTCCTTTCTGATATGGTTTTACTGATAGTGATTTTACCATCCTCTCTCCAGGCGAATTATGAGGGAGTACCTGATTGGCTCATAAGGTCAAGGCTCAAACATGATCTGGTTTCACCGATTGTGGTTTTACCATCCTCTCTCCAGGCGAACTATGGGAAAGTACTTTAAGATACTTCCTTTCCTTAACGTTTTCTTTTAGGTTAGTCTCTGGTAGCCAATCAGATGTGAATAAGATAAAAAATAAATTCAATCAATAGGCCAACATCGCTTAACACACCGACTAACGTTAAACTCATATATTCTGATTTTACATTGATGGGGGGGGTCGGGGCCTGAATCCCGGGTAGGTGTAGTTAATGGGTTTTTTTTTTCTTAAATAAATACTCTCTCTTTAGTCACGCCAATTCGGGTACACTTACTTTAAACTATACTTTCTTCATCCTTTCCCTATCAGTATTAGTAAAATTGTGAGCAACCCAGACAAATAGTAAGACACCATGCAAAACAATAAAAAAAGAAGAATGAAAGCCCTACTTATTGGTTGAGGAATCACTCTCACTTCGTGTGAAACCCTAACCAAACAACTTGAATATTTGTAGGGTTACATGTTATTTATTATGCTGTTTAAACAGTAGTTCTTATCTCTAAAGATGGTTAGCTAAAATAGTTAATTGTGATAGTATTTGTTTGGCTGCAAATCCAAGAAGCTGTAATGAACATAAATGAATTTGTAATATTTGTTTAAATAGTAAAAATTGTTAACATATTGGTTTAATCTAATACTACAGGTACTTCATATCAAAATTGATTGTTTCATACTGCAACGTCTTTGACAAAGCACATCTACTAGTAAAATTATAAACCATAAAGTTGTCCAGAGTTTTTTTTAAATTTTTTAGAATTTGGTATAATTTATTGTGAGAGATGTAGTATTTAGTTCGGTTGCCATATATGTAGACTTTAAGTCACTCTGTAAGAACTGAACGTTGCCCAGCTTATATTTTGAGATTTTATACACATTATAATCGAAATTAGATGACGGGATGATAGTGATTATGTGGTTGTGTAGCAGTTGTATTCTTAAACCTAAAATAATCCTATTTAATCAGACCCTGGTTAACATAGGAATCTTTCCCTTTTCGAGAAAAATATTTATGTGGCTGCCGGGAATCCAAACCAAGACCTTTATATCAATAGTCGGGTGCGTTGTCCACTTGCCCAAGAAGCTGATCATTAATAGAGGTATATTTTATCTATATGTTTGTCACGTGATTTATTAATATCTTAAGACAGGGGGTAATAATGAGGATGCTATTAATAGAAATGTCTTAATAATCAAAGAAAATAGAAAGAGAAACGATAATTTTGATTGAATAAACTGTTTATTTTATCTGGCTTCATGGGTCAAAGTTAAGCATACTTGTGGTGAGCTACCTCTCGTGGTGTTGATACTTGTTGCAAGTGATTATGTGTAATATGTGACACATCTATTTAGTAAATTGGAAAGATATTGAAATTATTAACCTCTTTAACTTTAATTATTAATGGTAATTCAATCAATGTTAGATTTGTTCTTCTAAATATTAGGTTTAAACTTTTTAATATTGAATGTTGCTATTTTTTATACATATTCTCTCGGTTTTGTTGTGTTTCACATTTAATACCACATGGTGTAAAATATGATTTATTTGCTCAATACAAATTTTTAGTATTGTAAAATTTAATTTATTATTACTAGCTCCGCGTCTTACTATCCGTTTGGGCTATAGATACTTGTGCTAATGTGTAATGGTAGGGTGATGGTGAGATGAAATGGAGGACCTAAAGTTTAACGTGGGATCCGAACCACGGTGGAGGCCTGGCATTCCCCACATTCACAAGTTGTGATATAATACACATCTTGTCAGAGGTGAAGGAAGGGGTTTCAAACAGATAAATATGTGCCGGGACCGAGGATTGAACCCCACACCCTCAGTACAGAGGTCCGACACCTTACCCCTAGCCCGTCAGGTTACTCAAAATATTAAATATATATTAACTTTAATTTATTTGATATAAAGCATAAAATGTTTTAATATGACACACAGTAGTCTTAGATAATCGTCATGTTTTAATATAAAGCAATAGTTTTAGATAATTATCATGTTTTAATATAAAACATAATAGTTTCACATACCTAGCCGCAAATGCCGGGTAAAGTTAGTGGCCTGATGATATTTTTTAATTTCTCATATCAAGAGAAAGTATTATGAGCTTTGTAAAAAATCGATCTCGAGATTATCACAAATTTTTACGTTTTATGGGAACACGAACACAAAAAAGTGGATTTTACAATAATTATGTCTGTCTCCATGTCTGTTGTCTGTCCCAATGTCTCTCGGTCCATGTCCATGAATCAAACACGGTTTAATGGACTTTGTCCAAACATGATATCTATATATTATAGGATAAAAAAAATAAAACAGTATTTTTCTATTTTTACCCTAACCCTTCAATTAAGGATAGTTTACTGATGAATAATTTCTTTGAATTCCAAATATTTTGAAAGTAGCCAAAACAATTTTGTTTATAATGCATATAAAAGATCTGTTTGAAATTACAAATAGCACCATATATTTAGTTTTGGGGCTAAAATTAGTTTAGGGGTAGTTTACTGATGAAAGAATTTTTTTAAACTTGAAATAATTTTCAAATGGCTACAAAGATAGACTTCCAAGTGGGTAGGCTATCTTGGGAGTTTTTGACATCACAAATATACTTGCTTTAGGGGAGAAATCTCCCTTTTGGATAGTTTATAGATGAAGATTTTTCAAAAACCTGAAATATTTTACAAATGTCTATAACTATTTGGTTCAAAACGGGTATCTTGGTTGTGTTTTACATAACAAATAACACTGTTTACTTGTTATTATAGTAAAAACTTATCTATGGTTGGTTTACTGATGACTGATTTTTAAATAACTTGAAATATTTTGCAAACTGATTAAACGATTTGGTTCCAAATTGGAATTTTAGTAGTGTTTGACATGACAGCTAATACTGTGTATTTGTTTTTGGGGTAAAAACTCATCTATAGGTAGTTTACTGATGAATGCTTTTTCAAAAACTGGAGATCTGTTTAAAATGATCATAACGAGTTGGTTTTAAATTGGTATCTGAAGAGTGTTCAACAAGACAATTAACCATTTATACTTTATTTTGGGTAAACATTCGACTTAGGGTATTTAAATGAGGGGTAATGTTTGAAAATTCTAATTATTTTTATAATGGCCATAATAATTTTGCTTAAAATGTAAAGGACATTTGGGGAATGTTTGACATGAACATGAAAAATTAATCTGTATACTTGTTTTGAGGTGAGCATTTGGCTATTGGTAGTCTACTAAACTAATTAGTGCTAATTTTTTAATTTGATTTTTTTTTTAAATTGCTTAAGCGATTTCTTTCAAACTTGATATCGAGAGATTATTTTATATATCAATAATTATGTATTATTTCCCTAAAATTAATTAATTTAAGGGTAGCTTAATACAACAAATTATAGATAATTTTAATGTTTAGGAAAGTGACCCTGAAGATTTAATACAAAATGATAATCTGTGAATAGTTTTTCTTGATAAATACAAGTACAGTTTTAATTTTACACATACCAAATAATTTCTAGAGTTGTTTAAATATTTTTTTTTAAACCTGAAATTTCTTAAATTTATTTGAACAATATGTTTTTAAATCTATGCATACAAATCTATTAATTTAATTTACATGATTATGTGTTTGTTTTTATGAGTAAAACTTATTTAAGGATATTTTACTATAAACATATTTTTGAACATTTTATTTGAAGCAATGATACATAATATGAGAAGGTTTGTGCGATTGTGTCATACAATTTATTTAATTTAAGAGTATAATTTCTCCTGGATAATAATAAATTTTGATATAAAACAAGACATATTAATAAATTATTGGAATTATTTCAGTGATCAGGTGATTTAAATAATCAGGTACACAATACACGTAAGCTAATTATAATAAAAAGTATGCCTTAGGTGTAAGGCTTAGTGATTTATTAAGTAATTAAGACGGAAATGACCCGCTTTGGTGACGTAGTTGGCTAACGCGCTAGTTTCATGTAGAGCCAAACTGTCAAGAACGGGGAGAACAAGGATCGAATCTTGGTCGGGTGAATTAGGGTCGGGGGTGTGTGTCCTCAATGGTTTTCTACTCTCCCTCCACGCAAATGCAGGTTCACTTCCTATAAATTCAACCTTCCCAATTCCTAGCCCATCAGCGTAATTAGTACTGAAGCGGATAACCCGAACGGTTAGTAAGACGCGGTGATAAAAAAATAATAAACATATATTTGCAGTTTTTATTGCAAATATTTTTTTGCCCGTGGATAATAAAATATTGCCCCAAGTCAAATACAAAGTTTAATGTTCTTCATACGATGATATCAAGAGTTGTTGAATATCGGTCATGAGCATAATTGTATTATAACTTTTTAAATGAAGAAAAAAAAGTGTCATTAAATTCTAGGGCTCACTTGGCAGATATTCAACAACTGTTCAAGTCATCGTGTTAAAAAAAAAAATTGAACTACTTGTATATATGTTTGTAATGAAGCAATATTTGATTTATTTTGACCAAAATATTTTTTGCTATAAAAACTACAAAGACACTGACCTTTATTGCGTCCCATACATCCCCATCTTAAGTCTATTCTAAGCCTGAACTTTCTTTCTTGGTTTCGGAGATTCCTGTATGAGTACTCACACAGTTTAAGGCATCAGTCTCGCTATATATGTAATAGTAAAATAGAAATTCTTGTAAATTCTTAAGTAAATACATTAAATGCGGTAGGCCTACCTTGAATTATTCCACTATGCTATTGCTTATAAGATAAAGTCATAGTGTAATCTTTAATCCTTTCAAAGTAAACGGAATTGGCAGTATAGTACATATCACAACCTTTTTGGCTTAGGAGTAAACCGCATCCATGGCTATGTAGTGAAACCCATTTCACTCCGAAGTATAAAAAACCACCTAAGTTCCAAACTCTTGTATTTCCTTGTCATTGAGTAAATATTGTTTGTCTTGAAATAACATCACTAACACACACGTATCTCATATCTTTCTTTTTATTCTTAATAATAATGTCCTTTACTATTTTGGAGACTTATTTGCCTTTTAATGAGATAAGCCTTTTGTTTATTTGAGTATTTATTTAAGTAAATGTTTTTCCTAGCTCAAATTTATTAAATATATATTACAATACCATTACAAATTCGTTTTCTACTGAAGAACTTTTACTTAAAAATTTGAATGGTATACAAATAATCCAACTATACAAATTCTTAACTTTTATATAAACTGTACTTTCCCTTTGGAACTAAAGTTATTATGTCCTTGGTGATCAAATTATATAGAAAAAAAAGTACTTTATTAAACAGGACATTTTGGAATTTGATAATTGTTTTTCACGTAGTTTAAGGTGGAAGGTTTTCTATGGATGAGTGTCATCATTCTTACCCCCCCCCCCCCCCCCCCCCNNGTCCCGTAAGTAATCTAAAGTAAGCATACCAAGTTTCAGCATTCAACGTTTCTTGGTTTTGTAGCTAACACACACATAAAATTAAACAAATATATTTTATATTTTATGTATATAGCTAACAAGTGTGGATCAATTTATAGGTCATATTTTATTTGAATAGAATGTAACCCCTTCCTTGGTAATACGGATCGGAATAATAACATCCAATTATTATAGTTGAAACAAGAAAATATTTCTCTCCTACCAACCCTCTACTATTTAGTAATTTTTGCTCAGCTTAAGGTATAAGATATTTTTCCTCTCGTCATTTAAGATATCCGATCAAAACAACGTAAGTGATATATCACTAAAACAATTAATCACTAATTTTCAGTCCTATCTTTATATCAAGGTGTAATTTATTTAACAATATAAAAACAAATAAATATTATTGCTCATATAATGATACTGAGTCAGTTTACTATTAGCTGTTATTTAGACTTAGAGAGGTGACCTGGCGGTCTAGGGATAAGGTGTCAGACTTCTGTACTGGCGGCCGGGGTTCAATCCTCAGTCCCGGCACAGATTTATCTGATTACCAAACCCTTCCTTCACCTCTGACAAGACTTCTTGTGAATGTGGGGAATGCCAGGCCTCCACCATGGTTCGGATTCCACGTTAAACTGTAGGTCCTTCATTTCATCTCACAATCACCCACCATTACACATTAGCGTAAGTGCGTATAACCCGAACGGGTAGTAAGACGCGGTGCTAATAATAATAATAATAATAATAATAATTACCAACCTAGATCCATACGTACTCGTGCCAAACGAGGTTTGTGAGTACACCTTAACATAGAGATTTGTAATGTTGACCATTTCAAGGTTGACTATGAATGCTGGGAGGAGTGCCATTGACATTCTGGGGCCCCAGCCTTGCACCTCTTGATGCATAGCTTCCTTCCTGCCTGCCAGTTGAAACAGCATAATCCATCTATGCCACTAGAGCTTCTATAACGCCTATCTGACAATCACACCGTTACAAATAGAGGCAAACGATCTGAAGAGTCATTGTCACCTTACTCAATGATTTTGTCACTCTAAACAATTTATTGAGGTACGAGATGAGTCACAGTTGGAGATCTATTTTAATCTCCAATGCAGGCTGTAACAGTACACCATACGAACTTTATAAATGTACACTTATGTAATATTTTTTGTTTTTGTTAACTATTATTATTTTCAACTTGTCTTAGTAAACATTCAGAATATAAAAGCTTAGATAGTGGTGACCTGGTGGTCTAGGGGTAAGGTGTCAGACTTCTATGCTGGCGGCCGGGGTTCAATCCTCGGTCCCGGCACAGATTTTTCTGATTACCAAACCCTTCCTTCACCTCTGACAAGACATCTTGTGAATGTGAGGAATGCCAGGCCTCCACCGTGGTTCGGATTCCACGTTAAACTGTAGGTCCTCCATTTCATCTCACAATCACCCTACCATTACACATTAGCGTAAGTGCGTATAACCCGAACGGGTAGTAATACGCGGTGCTAATAATAATAATAATAATAATAATAATAAAAGCTTAGAGGATATATACCCTAATTGGCGCAAAGATGGAGTGAGAAACTATTTAGCAAAAAACTTCCTCAGGATATCCAGCAAGTATTTGAATCTCAACCTCATGTCATTGGTGGGACGGACTAAATTAGATTACATGTATACGGCCTATCCAGTGATATGAGTTTGTGCAAATCTAATGAAATATCAAAACTATTTCATTTGGATTCTTAAATGATATTTCTATTCTTGTATCCCTACCCAAATGGGCTGAAAGAATTATTCTTAGACGACCTTTAGCACCATCTCTAAATATTATTATTATTATTATTATTATTATTATTATTATTATTATTAGCACCGCGTCCTACTACCCGTTCGGGCTATACTACTTACGATAATGTGTAATGGTAGGGTGATGGTGAGATGAAATGGAGGACCTACAGTTTAACGTGGAATCCGAACCACGGTGGAGGCCTGGCATTCCCCACATTCACAAGATGTCTTCTCAGAGGTGAAGGAAGGGTTTGGTAATCAGATAAATCTTTGCCGCGACCGAGGATTGAACCCCGGCCGCCAGCATAGAAGTCTTGACACCTTACCCCTAGACCGCCAGGTCACCACCTCTAAATACCCTGTCATAATCGAACATCCATGTATTAATTAAGCTAATGTGTTAGGAATGAGGAAGGATGCATCTAGAGAAAGTGTACCAGCATTCACGTAGAGGGAGAGTGGAAAACCATTTAGGGCAATCACACTCGGTACACCCGACTGAGATTTGAACCCCAATTTCTCCTTTATCGGAAGGCTAGCTTATTGTGAGGGTGACACCTCAGACCATACGGCCACCAAAGCGGGTATATATTTATTGTATCCTAAACGAGTCAAGGATGTTTAAGGTATAGTTTTGAATAAGTTCGTGGACGGAGAGTGGGGGACCATTCCACCGCCCTCAGACCACCTGGCAGTGATTTGATACCTAGACCCAACCCGACAGTCCACGTGTGTTGAAGCATAACATATCTTTCATGTTAACATTAGCAGGATTTAATAGTTATAATGAAGTACATACTGGCCACACTTTATAAAAGAAGGGTACAATACATTTTTTTCCTCTTAGATCAGTCGGTAGCGTGTCTTTTTACCGAGCAAAGGGTCCCGGGTTTGATTCACAGCATGGCCAAAAAATGTATCATTGATGAAATATGGGTTTGCCCTTTCACATTGATACATTGACGGCTGATTACTGGATGTTGTGTCTGACCTAGTCTTAAGTTGGATTGTAGGGCATATGAAGCCACGACAGACCTAGCAAGCCGGTAGTGGAAAATATATGGCTTGAATAAAACACTGACCCGGACCGAATGGAAACAGCTATGGATGTAAAAAACATATTTTTACTTTCTCACCATCTCACAGGTAGAGAAAGTATTGTGATCGTAAAAAAAAAAATTGAACTCGAGATTTTGATGAATCTTGACGTTTCATAACCCCCCGAATCCGAAAAAGTGGTTTTTTAATTTCCATCTGTTTGTCTGTAAGTCTGTACCTCTAACTAGAGCGTAAAATATTTTACCGATTGGGCTGAAACCAGGTATATAGGGTTTCCATAAGGTTGCCCCAAGGGATTTTTGGAATTGGATATCAAACCCTTTAATTTAGGGTAGTTTACTAAAGGGCAAAAAGATAATAAAAATCGATTTACCCAAAATCGGCTCTAACAATTTTGATTAAATTTCATTTCAAAACATTAATACATATTTCAAACAAAATGGATACTTCAAATATTTCGGAAAAATGACTTTAAGCGTTCCGGTCTGATGTGTAAATTCTCATTTTTTTAATCATATCTCCAAAACTATTTGAGATATGAAATTACTTATCATTACAAATATGTAAGGTTATTTATAATACAAATCTTATATTTGAAATATATTTTTATAAAACTAATAACTTTTAAGCTATATGCATATATATACATAAACATTTTGAACCTTAAAAGTTAAGTATTGCGACCGTATCTTGTGAATGTGGGGAATGCCAGGCCTCCACCGTGGTTCGGATTCCACGTTAAACTGTAGGTCCTTAATTTCATCTCACAATCAACCCTACCATGACACATTAGCGTAAGTGCGTATAACCCGAACGGGTAGTAATACGTGGTGCTAATAATAATAATAATAATAATAATAATATTACGACCGTAAAAAAATCTACCCCGAAATGTTGATGGATGTCTACGTCTCATAATCTCCCTGACGCCAAAAAGTTTTTTTTTTAAATTACTTCTGTCTGTGTGTATGTTTAGCTCTAAAATCAAGAGTAGTTTAATAAAAAAATGAAAAGAGATAAATCTATTGTCTCTAATCGGCTCTAACAATTTTGAATAAAATTCGTACCTAGGAGTTTATTAAGATTATAAATAAAATGGCTATTCTCATTTTACCATGAAAAGGACTTTTGGGGTACTTTACTGAGGCGAAAATTTCCGTATTTCCGCAACCATTTGGGATACTAAATAACTTATTATTGCAAAATTGTAGTATTATTAAAAATAAAAAAGCTTTATTTGAAATATATTTTTATAAAATCAATAGTATCTGAGATATTGGCAACATATTAATACCATTTTGTGATCTATAGTTGTGAAGAGATACTACTTAAGTTTTAAAGCAAAATATATCTAATCCCATAGAGTAATTAAATATAAGTAAGTTTCTCAAAAGTTTATGTTATTTTTTCTTTAACCTCTTAGGAAATATGTTTGTACAAATATGATCTATCTCATTCATTTTAGACTCAAGTCAATAAATACATTTTTTATTGATAAAAATTTATAAATGAGGGATTTAATAGCAATGCGATGTTCTGAAGATGTGCAATACCTAATAAAATGTTAAAATATTAAGCGGAAGTCGAAATTTTATATAAATTGTTGACCATTGTGGACCCAATATCGATCTTTTTTATTGGCCCAAACATATAAAGGAGGACATTAATTCTATAAAAATAGAATTTAAAATTTAAAATTTAAAACTGGGACTCAAAAATGTTTTACGTAAGTATAGTGCATTTTATGCTTGGGTTTGTTATTGTGTTATTTCGTTTCACATATATTAGGCCTATGAGCTTTGTGTAAATATCTCAATTTCTAAAATATAGAACTAGGAAGTTTGTGAGGCGTTCCGTAACAATTATTTTTACTATTTACGATTCTTAATTATTATTATTAGCACCGAGTCTTACTACCAGTCAGGGTTATACGCACTTACGCTAATGTGTAATGGTAGGGTGATTGTGAGATGAAATAAAGGACCTACAGTTTAACGTGGAATCCGAACCACGGTGGAGACCTGGCATTCCTCACATTCACAAGATGTCTTGTCAGAGGTGAAGGAAGGGTTTGGTAATCAGATAAATCTATGCCGGGACCGAGGATTGAACCCCGGCCGCCAGCACAGAAGTCTGACACCTTACCCCTAGACCACCAGGTCACAATAAACATAAATAAATTGTGGAATAAATTAATCCTAAATAATAACAAGTTATATTTAATTACGTTATCTTCCATTTAAATCGTTGGTAGGGAACGTGACACTACCTGGCACCCGAACACAATACATTTAAATATTTAGTTATAGCACCTAGTTAATTATAATTGACGCGCATAGATTCAGGTTGATCAGGCCGTATACTAACCCAGCTAGGATCCGAACCAAGGATGCTGGGGCGGATACGACCATGCGTAGTTTGAACATTTTGGAACAACATTTGGAGAGAACTCTAGATAGCCCTGCCCCCACTTCCACAACTTTCAAACCTTGAGGGAAACCTACAAATATTTTACCCGTTTGGTCTCTCAGGCAATGAACTGGTGGACCTGGCAGTCAAGCAGGCAGTTCATCTTCCTCCCGAAGTAACCAAGTTTGGGTGCCGTGTTTTTAAACCTAAAGAGCTATGTCCGGCGCATAATCTTACGCACCTGGCACGAGTAGTGGGTTTCGACTGCTACTCAGAACAAGTTGCGGTCAATTAGAAATGGTGTGTTGCAATGTCCCTCTTCTGTACGCAGGTCTAGAAGAGAGGAGGTCGTCATGGCGGGAAGGTGCGTCAGGCATACTTAGCTGACCCGTGGTTTTTATTGAGAGGGGAGCCAACTACCGTGTGTGAGCTTTACAATGGTCGTCTTAGTGTGTATCACATTTTGGTGAAGAGTCGAGAGTATGCTCCTTTTCTCCTGGTTCTTAACTTTAAAGGAGACCTTTGTTATCCGTTACGTGACAGTGTGAATGGAGTTAGTTGCTTATTTCCTTTTATTCGCCAGACGAATCTTTAACATCCATTTGAGTTACATTCATATGGAGTGTCTCAAATGGGCTTTGTCTCATATTGAAACATATTTTTTTACATTAGATACTTGTATTGTTAATTTAATGTAGTGTATACACCTTCATTTTATTAGCAGGTTTATTGTTCTCCCTATTGTGATTTTACTAGGTATTCACTTGTATTATCTCTATTGTTCTTCCTACGGGGAATTTACTATATAATCCTCTTTATTATCTCCTGAATATCTGTCATGATGAGAATATTAGCATTTAATGAGAAAATTTTCAAATGAAGGAAAAAAGCTCTCATTCCATTCTAGGACATCCTTGATAGATATTAAAGAACGCGTGACATTATTATGTGTAGACAATTAAACGCCATGTTTCTACTGGAAGAGGATTTGATTTATTTTGCCGAATTTTTGCTGTAAAAACGGAAAAAAATAGTGCCTTGAACTCTCAAACCCAAACATCTCACCTTAAGGATTCACTGTAAATAAAGTGTACCAAAATTGTGTTATAAAATATTCTCCCACTGTTCCTTATATTAAAATGGTAGTACATTTCGTTTAAAGTTATACCTTACTCATCCCTCCCTATGAATGTAACTATAGAATCTTCTGTGACAGGTAGTGAGATGCAGAGAAACTAAAAATTAGTATAATACTCTATCCCTCAATTAATCATATTTTAAAATTTCTTTTTACCTCCATTCAAATCTTACATTATAAACATGATGATTTAAGAAAAATTGACGGATATCTATTTTATAAGTACCTCGAATAACTACCCACTTTTGTGGCCGTATGGTCTAAGACGTTACACTCACAATAACTAGAATTCAAAATATGGGGAGATCAGGTTTAGATCCCAGTCGGTTATACTGGGGGTGGGATTCCCTAAATGGTTTTCCCTTCTCCCTCCATGAAAATGCCGGTACACTCCTTCTAAATGCAACTTTATTAATCCATAACACAATAGTGTAATCAGTACAAAGGCGTTTAACACGAACGGGTATCACGGCGAGGTGCTAAAAAAAATTAGCGTTATTAATGACTCAAGAACCTATCACGATGGATGTATTCTAATAATATTTTGTATTGTGAACACAAAAAACAAAAACAAAAACAAACACTCCCTCTTTTCATTTAACGAGTTATTTAAATCGACTAAAAATATTAATGTTAATATAGTACTAAGCTCCACACAACCCAAATACTTAAATTAAACAGTCTCGTAAATGAATGAGATATAAAAGAGTATCAAGTTTAACTTGCAATGTTTTACCAAATAAATTGTCACTTCTCGTATATCTAATTGATTTAATTTGATTTGTTTTTAGTTAAAGTGTTTAGGAGAAATTAACAAGTGACTTGAAGTCAGATTAGCAAAATTAGAAACCTATATGTACGAGAAGTGACAAATTATTTGGAACGACATTGCATGTTAAACTTGGCACTCTTTTATATCTCACTCCATTTCAAGGCTGAATAATTTAAAGATTTTTGTGCTTTAGAACTTGGCACTTTTACATAAATGTTTTTAGTGAATTAATATATTTTGTGAAGATTAGATACAATAATACTTTTATTTAAATAGGAACATTACATACCTGCCTACTATAATAGATTAATGAAAAATAATAATAATAATAATAGGGTGACCTGGTGGTCTAGGGGTAAGGTGTCGGACCTCTGTGCTGGGTGTCCGGGGTTAAATCCTCGGTCCCGGCACAGATTTATCTGATTACCAAACCCTTCCTCCACCTCTGACAAGACAACTTGTAAATGTTTGGAATACCAGGTCTCCACCGTGGTTCGGATTCCAAGTTAAACTGTAGGTCCTTCATTTCATCTCACAATCACCCTACCATTACACATTAGCGATAAGTGCGTATAACTCGAGCGGGTAGTAAGACGCGGTGTTAATAATAATAATAATAATAATAATAATAATAATAATAACTTGAATTGTTTGTCCAATCAAAATGAAACAAACCGTTGTGGAATATACTTACGAAGGCCTATAAAATGATTATGCTACTTGTCTGTTATAAAAAATAAAAAAGTCCGATACCTTTACTACAACCTACACCCCACGTCCACCTTTTTCCGGGAATCCTGTCGAAAAGTTGAGATTTGATATTGGTTCCCTTGGTTTACATCCTTTATACCCATTTTCAAGGCTATATGTTTACTGGAGGTCCCCTATTGATTTTGATTATCAGGAAGTGAGTCAGGGGGTCCCTTGATAAGAATAATTTAATTTATATATCTCACAAACTGCTTATGATATAAACTTCAACTTTGTAAAATGACTAAAATAGTTTATCTTAACATGTTTTTAAATTTGTACATTCCTCTCATTCTTTGGAGATAAGTTAGAGAAGGTGGGTGTAAATGTGACCCTTCCTCTGGCCATTTTTGGGAACCAATTTGAAAAGTTTAAATTTCCTATTTTAGCCTTGATTTACCTTCAAAGTACTGCCTCCATACCAATTTTAATGGTTCAATGTTGACTGGACGTACCCTATAGGTTTTGATTATCAATCAATGTCAGTGCGTCCTAAATAAGATTTTAAAGTCTGGTACACTAATCATTCAAGTTAGAAACTTCATCCTTGTAAATATATTTAGGATAGCTCGTCTTAACAGGGAGTTAGTGTTTTAAGTTCTTATTATTCTTTGGAGCCGAGTTATAGGGGAGTAAATGTGGCCTGAGTGGTATCGAATCATTGTATCTGAGATGTGTACGGCGTTGCTGGTGAACTTGATTAGTTCACTGCCCTACATCTGGTTCATTTAACAACAGTAGCTTCAGCTCTATGCGTGCATCTCGATTTGTAGATGCATACGAGTAACGAGCCTGTTAGTTTAGGCACTATGCTGGCGGCCGGGGCTCAATCCCCGGTCTCGGCACAGATTTATCTTATTTACAAACCCTTCCTTCACCTCTGACGAGACATCTTGTGAATGTGAGGAATGCCAGGCCTCCACCGTGGTTCGGATTCCACGTTAAAACTGTAGGTCCTCCATTTAATCTCACAATCATCCTACCATTAGACATTAGCGTAAGTGCGTATAACTTGAACGGGTAGTAAGACGCGGTGCTAATAATAATAATAATAGTTTAGGCACATGCACATTGATTGAAACAGTTAGTTTTAAAGTTTAATTGGTTCTTCCACGTAGATTTTTATGGAGAAGTATGGACATAGCTTGAGATTGTTTCTATTATTGAAAAGGGACCTACGCAGTTAGCGCTGATGCCTTGTGATTGGCTTAGAGCACTTAGCGTGATAATTTTTATTTCAAACGTGTGAATCTACAGCAAATATGGCTCTTTCACACACACTTGGTGCGATGCGTAGCGTTGACGTGACCCAACTGATAGCCAAGTATCACTGGAAGTATTCACACGGGGTACGTTGTGTTTGATAGCCTTGCGGTGCGTAAATGTATCAACGAATGAGTAGAGACGACTGTTGGCATTGAAGGAGGGAGGGTATAGTATAAGTAAAGTTTTGGATGGTATTAATTATTGTTATTATTAGCACCGCGTCTTACTACCCGTTCGGGTTATGCGCACTTACGCTAATGTGTAATGGTAGGGTGATTGTGAGATGAAATGAAGGACCTACAGTTTAACGTGGAATCCGAACCACGGTGGAGGCCTGGCATTCCCCACATTAACAAGATGTCTTGTAAGAGGTGAAGGAAGGGTTTGGTAATCAGATAAATCTGTGCCGGGACCGAGGATTGAACCCCAGCCGTCAGCACAGAAGTCGGACACCTCACCCCTAGACCGCCAGGTCACCAATTATTGTTAATTTCGTTTATAAATTACAAGCTGATCTATCCAGCTTTGCCCGGGAGAAATGCTTTAACATGCTATTGATATATTGAATTACTTTTGACACGGCTTTTAATAAATTAAAATAAATTTTATATAGTTTTTAAAACGTGAGCTTTGAGGTGCACTTATTTGTGCTCAGGGGCTATTAATTTTTAAAATTTCAGAGTTATGCTTGTGTTAGATATCGCGAAATGCTCAAGACAGACAAACACACTCTTCATTTTAATAATAATAGCAACCCTGAGTACAAATTGAGCAATACCTTGGTAAAATAAAAATAAAATTAATTTCTTTAGTTAAGACATTGTCTAAGCAAAATAAATAAATTGTTATACTCAAATGAATAAAACACAGAGAGACGTACGTTTTAGTTTTAAAGAAGCGTTCCAGAGATGCGTTTGGGGGAATGGGAAAAGGGCTAGACAAAAATTGGGGAATGTTTCAGTAGATGTGTCTGAGAAGTATTTTTTCAGATAAGATACCCAAAGATGGGCCCCATGTCCCCAGCGGTTCCAAAGATGAGCATTGGATGGGGGTGAAGAGGGAGGGCTAAGGCGTTGACCTTTCCAACTCCCAGTAGAATTTTTGTAATTTTTTATCTTGGCTGCACATTTTCAGATAAAAAAAACTTCTATTAATGTGGGGATTTAAGGAACGCGAATAAAGGCCTATATTTCTGCAGTTTTTATAGCATTTTTCTGCTTAATAATTAAAAATTGTTTTGAAGCACAAACATTGAGTTTAAATTTCTTCAAAATGGTTTCATAAACAGTATTGGAGAATATCTTTCATGAGCATAGCGGCATTAGTTGACCAACTTTTTAAATTAAGAAAAAAGCTCTCATTAAATTCCAGGATAAGTTTGGCAGATAATCAACAAATTTTAAGATCACGATAGGAAGAAACTTAAGCTCGTTTGTACTGAAGCAATATTTTATTTACTTTGAACAACTCATGTTTTGATTTAAAACTGTAAATTAAATTACTGACCCTCGCAATACATACATCCCCAACTTAAATGTCCTCATTTGTCAATGTAGAACCTTAAAATAGGTAAATAATGGGTCTTATAAAAATATAAACTTTTGAACTAAGGATATTAACTCTAAAGTTTAATATTATGGCAACACACATCGGTAGTCACATGATCAAACTCACTAATATCGTGTGGGACTGGATTTTCGGTGACTGGGAGGAATGAGATTCCCATCCTGTCCGGGTTTACTCAGGGCGACTTTTCCTAAATTGTTCCTAACTCTACATCCACTCATATCTAGGTAAAATTCTTTTTACACTATACATTACCTACTTCTGGTATATTAGCTTAATCATTAAGTGCGTATAATATTGAACGGGATCTTAGTTGGAATGGAGAACCAACCCTAACAAAAATACACCATGGTTGGACTACAATTTTGTCCTTTGGATAAATAATTCAATTTAATTTAATTTGATTACTACAAATATCTTTGGGGACCAATTATAATATTTTTAATTTTGTATAAACTTTTTTACAAAATTGTTTTTTTCGCATGGTAAGCTTTAGTTAGAAAATATTAATAGCTATGTTAAGATTATATCAAAAATAAATTGCATATCGAGAATATCAGGGTTCGAAACCCTGTAAAGATTAACCTAGTATTTTCCCTAAAGATATCACTACTCTTCTGCGTGCAAATCTACATTCATTTCCTCCAAAAGAATACCTTTTTGAATTTTAATCCTGTGGTGTAATAGTGCAATCAATTATAGTCTTTGAATGTGAGGAATGCCAGGTCTCCACCGTGGTTCGGATTCCACGTTAAACTGTAGGTCCTCCATTTCATCTCACAATAACCCTACCATTACACATTAGCGTAAGTGTGTATAACCCGAACGGGTAGTAGCAACGCGGTGCTAATAATAATAATAATTATAGTCTTGCCACTGTAAGTATTAACTAACCTAAACATTTACCTAAGCCAAAATTGTACAATTTGGCATTGTGTACATAAATTATTTTAAATTAGGGTAATTATGTTAAATTAGAATTTAAAAATACCACATATGTTTCAAATAACATACTTTAATGTGTAATTTAACAAAACCCTTTTTAGATAAAAAAAATATATACGTTTTAATTTAGTACATGTGCATAACACTTTTAAAAAAAAATCAGTCAATTGAAACCTTTTTCTTGTCTTGTTAATGGTTTATTTTTTAATTACTTAACATATTTTCACCATGAAGGGTGATTTACGTGGGAGTAAAAGCATAAGGAAAGGTCATCTCAGTACACCCGACCCGTAATAGAGCTGTGATCTCCTCCTTACTGGCAAACCACACTAGACGAGACTTGCGCCTTTGTGCACGAATACACTGGTGTGGACTAATTTTATTATAATTTCCACTTTCATTGAGTATTTAATGTGTACGTAAAATAGTTTAAACGGTTTTATTAGAGATTGATCGTTTATTGGCGGGTCTTTTTCACCCCAACGTCTTACTACCCATTTGGATATACACCTATGTATTAATTGCACTAAAGTGTTAGAAATTAGTAAGGTTTTAATTTAGAGGATGTGTACCCACATTTGCATGGCGAGAGAGTGGAAACCATTTAGGAAAGACCACTCTCAGGGCATCCGACTGGGATCGATCCCTCAACTCATCATCTTTAGCAGTATAGTCTAACATGAGAATAAAGCGTTAGACAATGCGGCAAATAAAGTAGGTCTATTGTCATTCACCTTTTCTCTTTGCAATCTTATTTTTAAATATTTAAGGCTAAGATAACTTTTTAAATTTTAGCACCACGTCTTACTAGCCGATCGGGTTATACGCTTATATACTAATTACGCTAATTATTTTTAAGATTAGGAAGGTTATATCTAAGCAAGTGTACCCACATTTTCGTGGAGGGAGAGTGGAAAACCATTTTAAAAACCACCCTAAGTACACCAGATTGAGATTCAAACCTTGATCTCCCCGTCATCGGTAGTCTATCCTACTACAAGAGTAGCAAGTTAGATCACGCGGCCACCGAAGCGTGTACTAAGATAACTAAAATTAGAGTTGAATATAAATAATTTATAAAAAAAAAATATCTGGACAAAACATTACGTGAATTATTTTAAAGTAGAATTAATCTTAAAGTTTGTGTATTTGACAATTATTTTATTTATTTCGATATTGTATATTGTGTCAATATAGCAATGACACAATAAAAGGTAGCCCCCGTTCAAAATGTGAATTCTGGTCTAGTCTCCAAAAATGATATTTATTATTTCTTGTCTTTGTTACTTGTGTGAGGATTTAAATCAATTTCCTGCTATCCGTTTCAGTGGTCAAATGGTCTAAGGCGTCACTCTCGCAATAGACTGGACTGACGATGACAGTGAGATTGGGGCTCAAATCCTAATCGGGTGCGCTGAGATTGGTTTTTCCTAAATGGTTTAACACAACCTCCGTGAGAATGCTGGAATACTTTCTCTAAAATCAACCTTCCTATCTCTAACACACTAATATTGTTGGTTAATGTGCGTAAATCTCAAACGGGCTGTGAGTGATACATGGTGACAATAAAAGCTTAGATATAATTATTATTACTAGCACCACGTCTTACTACCCGTTCGGGTTATACGCACTTACGCTAATGTGTAATGGTAGGGTGATTGTGAGATATAAAATGGAGGACCTACAGTTTAACGTGGAATCCGAACCACGGTGGAGACCTGGCATTCCTCACATTCACAAGATGTGTTGTCAAAGCTGAAAGAAGGGTTTGGCAATCAGATAAATCTTTGCCGGGACCGAGGATTGAACCCCGGACCTCCAGCATATAAGTCTGACACCTTACCCCTAGACTGCCCGGTCACCCTTAGAGATAATAATTTAGATAAAAATATGTATTAGTCTAACACTTAGACACAGTAAGCAGCAATGCTGTCTACTAAAATAGGAGTCCCAGGTTTGATTCTCAAAATGTTAGTAAAAATTATCACTTGTGAAATTTGGGTTTCCGCTTTCACTTCGATGAATTAACGGCCTGGCGCTGAATGTTGCATCTGCCCAAGATTAAAGTCAGTTAAATGTGTCGTGCTTACGTGCTATGATATAATCAGTCCCTTCATAAAGAGCAAATAGATTACCTCAAGCCAGGCCTCCACCGTGGTTCGGATCCCACGTTAAACTGTAGGTCCTCCATTTCATCTCACAATCACCCTACCATTACACATTAGCGTAAGTGCGTACAACCCGAACGGGTAGTAAGACGCGGTGCTAATAATAATAATAATAATAATGATTACCTCAAATTTTTTTAAACGTATTTATTTTCATCTTTTACCCGCCTCAGTGGCGTAGTTGGCTAACGCGCTTGTAGTGTTGAGCTAGACTGCTGAGGACGGGGAGATCGAGGTTCGAATCTCGGTCGGGTGAACTGGGGGTGGTTTTTCCTAAATGGTTTTCCACTCTCCCTCCACGCAAATGCGGGTTCACTTCCTCTAATTCAACCTTCCCAGTTCCTAATCCATTGGAGTAATTAGTACTTAAAGCGTATAACCCGAACGGGTAGTAAGACGCAGTGCTAAATATTATTATTATTATTTTCATCTTTTGAAAGTGCATACAGTCATACCGATATCCCTAGAAAAATGAAGCCATATTTCTAGGTTATTCTATGTGGCAATAACAATAAATAACATTCCTCTTTCCACACGCGAAACGAACATAATCTCGCCGTCACGACAAACCCACGTGGGTCATCAAACTAACCTTCATATACATGTATCTTGGTGTTTTGCTGAATATATTGCGCACGTTGATAGAAGTTTACAAGTAGCTCTTGCCTGCACCATGTCGAGAGGTCTGCGCTCATTACGTCACAACATGTTTAGTGGACATACCGGGGCTCCATTCGTTTGATGGGCTCGCGTGACAAGTCCAGTTACCCATATCACCGATGGTTTTAGCTCCAGTTTTTTTTATAACGAGTGGGCATGCACTGTACGTTCATTATGACTTACCGTTTTATGTCTTTGGGTGACCTGGTGGTGTAGGGGTAAGGTGTCAGACTTCTGTGCTGGCGGCCGGGGCTCAATCCCAGGTCCCGGCACAAATTTATCTGATTACCAAACCCTTCCTTCACCTCTGACAAGACATATTGTGAATTTGTGGAATGCCAGGCCTCCACCGTGGTTCGGATTCCACGTTAAACTGTAGGTCCTCCATTTCATCTCACAATCACCCTACCATTACACATTAGCGTAAGTGCGTATAACCCGAACGGGTAGTAAGACGCGGTGCTAATAATAATAATAATAATAATAATAATAATAATAATAATATGTCTTTAATTGATATAGTCTTGTTTATTGGAATTTGATTACCAATCAGATGTATTGAGATGGTTTTTATATGAATATTTTATTACCACGTTACCATCACACAAATTAAGGTAAATTTTCTTCCTCATTTATATTCATTTAGTTTAGATAATTATGCGATTAACCTGGATGAGTGTTAAATTGTTATGTACAAGCTAATTTATATAACATATCTGTACAAATCCGTCAGTACATTCGATTGTCTGTTTGTTGACAGTACACTCAAAAAAGTACTTACTGGATCGAGGCTGGACTTATTCTGTTGTACTCATTATTCAGAATACAGGGTAATGTATAATTATACCATCACGCTATCTCATTATTGAGCGAAACAGTGTTGAAAAAACTTACTGTTGGTGTGGTTACATTTTCATTTTAGATTCGTAACAATTCAAATGGATATTAACTTTTCAAAGGATACATCTTCTTTGAAAGTCTCCTTGGCAATGAGAGGCTTAGAAATATCAACAAACCAATTATAAATATCATAGGAAAGGAGTGTTTTGATATGGAAACAAACATCCTACTAATATAAAAAGTAAATGCTATCGGTCTGTTTATTGCTCAATCATGTCCAAACCATTTTATTGATTGTGTTGAAATTAAGTATGGATATAACTTTGAAGTCTGGTTAATATATAGGCTATATTTGTATATTTAAATCCCAAAAAAAATTATGCTTTTTTTTAAATATACTCTCTTAAATCACGCAATCAATCGTTTTATTCTCTTATTGATTATACAATTCATATTTTTCTGTCTTACTTGATTGCCAAATCAATTGAAATATAAATAATAAATTCTGACTTCATTTAAATCTTAAATATAAAAATAAATTATATTTTTTAATTATTTTTTTTATTCACATTAGTAGGCGAATTGTGTTTCTTTAACATATAAAACCTATACATAGGTAACGATCAAAATCTTTATTTGACTTTATCTTACAATAATAAATACATTTTCAGAAAAATAAATGAATTCAGCCATTAAAAGGCAGCTTACGCTCCAGATAAAAGAAGGTAAAAATCAAATAAAATCTTATGTACCTCACATTTGTGTGAAAACAATGTAACTTCAAGCCAACCAGGATTCATCCCGTGTTTAGGATCATTCTTCACTTATATTTTAAGATAGTCTTTTCTGGACGTATGGAAAATCATCAGCTACAATTAAGCGATCGATTGGTCATAAGCTATCAGATAACGCAGCCACCTTATTTTCAAGAGGGCTTTATCATGGCAATAGAACAATAATTACTGTACAAACACGTATCACGACTCCTGCTTAGCACAGTGGTAGGATCATAGACGTACTAAGCCAGAGGTCCCGAGTTTGATCCCAGTGTCCTGTTGTCATATTTTAATTCAAAGAATGGATACGGATATAGCCATAATTAACAACTATAGAAGATTGGATATTTATTTAAAAATAGTAAATCTTACAATGTATTCTTAATATCAAAACAATTAACATATCCTGTTTACAGAACATTTTGTCGTAAATATTCATGACCTAAAGACAATCTAATTGAAACTATTACTCCTGAGATAGTTTGAATTTAATGAATGAGAATCAAGTTAGTTTCCATTTAACACATCATGTCTTTTCTTATATTCTTGGCATGAAAATAAAGCATGTGATGTTTACTATAATTGTGTAGCTCTCACAGATTGAGAGTGAGATCCCATAATATTATTATTATTATTAGCACCGTGTCTTACTACCCGTTCGGGTTATACGCACTTACGCTAATGTGTAATGGTAGGGTGATTGTGAGATGAAATGAAGGACCTACAGTTTAACGTGGAATCCGAACCACGGTGGAGGCCTGGCATTCCCCACATTCCCAAGATGTCTTGTCAGAGGTGAAGGAAGGGTTTGGTAATCAGATAAATCTGTGCCGGGACCGAGGATTGAACCCCGGCCGCCAGCACAGAAGTCTTGACACCTTACCCCTAGACCGCCAGGTCACCGAGATCACATACAAATAGCTCTATGGCGTTAGCCCTCAAATGATTAAACCACCCAAGTGGCTACCGTATGTTGGCGAAGATAGGGCCTACACTTGCGGATAGAGGGTGTCATGTGGTCATCACAACAACCACTCTGATAATTAATCTCAGTTTTATAAACTGGAGCTGCTACTTCTTTATTCAAGTAGCTTCTCATTTTTTCCTGACGAGGCTGAGTTTGACCCCGTTCCGGACACACTATTTCACAGAAAATTCTGGAAGCTTTGGGGATAAATTACAGGACCTCTGGATCTGGATCCAAACACTTTTACAACTTGACCACAGAGGCGAGTTAGAGCAGATGTAATGACAAATAAAGTATAGAACATAGGCCTACACGATGTACTGTCATAACCATTCATTAAATATCGTTTGAAAATCAACATTCTGCTTATCGAATGGACTTATCCGACGCAAAACATGGTGCCTTTATTTGTAACTTCAAGAAAAGGACAAACAATCTTGCAAAATATCAGCCAGAGATTTTCCATATTGATGAACACACATTTCACTGCACAACGTGTTTAAATCCTCTGGAGATTTTCAAAACGCATTGATACATTTATTTGTTTAAGGTTTACTGTTTTTATTGAAAACATACATGCCAAATAAGCTTATAAATACAATTAGCATCTTTGAATTTTAAATTCCCCACGTGTGAATTTTAAAATGGTTTTGAAACAGTGAACCATTGATCATCAGAAGCATTAGTATTTTCTAGAGTTTGACACTTAACATCATTCTCACTAATAAATGATGACTCATCAAGAACGTTAATCGATATTTTCCCACCAATTGATCTTACAAAACTAAAAGGTGTTAAACATTCCTTGACATTAGCCTCCTAATTCATGGGAGAGTCGCTCACATGATTTTCAAACATACTATCAGTACTAACATACTATCATACTATGAGCCTCGTGCTAGTACGATCTATGACGCAATATCTTGAGTCTCGCCAAAGTCTGGTCCCGAGCTGGCTCAGGCTATACTCTGCCCGTACTCAGAGGATATGTCCACAATATGCCGCTGCGCGCATAGACGATTGAGACACCTGTTTCCACGACAGGCCTCATGCTCTGCTAGTGCTCAGCATCGTACTTGCATACGGGCCTCAGTTTCCACACTCCCAAATACCAAAACATTGTATGTGACGTCACCTGAAACACATACACACAAACAATTTAGTTTGAGGACGGATAAGTGTGGTGTTTAGGGGCAGGAACAGACTATACAGAGTGTTCCGTTCTTTGGATATTGAGTCCCCTATATAACTTTCAAACTAATGTACGTAATTAATGTATAAGAAACATTCAGGGGCCGAGAACGAGTGAAACACCCTGCACCTAGTCAATCGACGTCACACATTGGGCACTAAGTCTTCACACCCCTGAATTCAATCATCCATGCCATCTAGCTAGTGCCTGCTATTGCACCCCTGAAGTTGGTGTATCATCACAGCTGGCGCGTCTTTAATACAATTCCTTACCACTTTTCTAGGAAGTGAACATTGTAAACACTTGTTATCGTCATTGGACTACTACACAAATAACCTATAGTTATTATTATTAGCACCGCGTCTTACTACCCGTTCGGGTTGTACGCACTTACGCTAATGTGTATTGGTAGGGTGATTGTAAGATGAAATGGAGGACCTACAGTTTAACGTGGAATCCGAACCACGGTGGAGGTCTGGCATTCCTCACATTCACAAGATGTCTTGTCAGAGGTGAAGGAAGGGTTTGGTAATCAGATAAATCTGTGCCGGGACCGAGGATNTGGAGGTCTGACACTACACACATTCACAAGATGTCTTGTCAGAGGTGAAGGAAGGGTTTGGTAATCAGATAAATCTTTGCCGGGACCGAGGATTGAACCCCGGACGCCAGCATAGAAGT
Organism: Timema douglasi; assembly: GCA_901482245.1. Lineage (NCBI taxonomy): Eukaryota > Metazoa > Arthropoda > Insecta > Phasmatodea > Timematidae > Timema > Timema douglasi. Next base: position 47,908 of record CABEEJ010004587.1, read on the forward strand.
CTGACACCTTACTCCTAGACCACCAGGTCACCTAATAACCTATAGGTTTGATCAAAATCTGTAACTAAAAAACCAGTTGTTGCCCCTGTTAAACACAAAGGGACGTAAGGATGGATATGCACACATGGGATTAATGGGATTAATTATAACTCTAAGATCCATTTTTGTTAGTTCAGGGGCATATAAAGTGTAAGGGTTCATCAGAATATAGAGGCATAAAATGTTCACCATTACCATACTTTCTTTTTATGAGAAAGTAAAATAAGACCAAAATATATTAAAACCCAGTTGGTATGAGGTTTGTCATCCCGTGTTGAAAGCACCTGTAAAAGTTATTCACAATAAAAATGATTTCCCCCTACGTCCATTTCAGGTTAGTCTGACACCGCCGCGTAGGTGATATGCAACAGTCACCCGTCTGGCACTTTCACAGCGGGGAAGGACACAAGAGTGCCTTCATGAATACGTTAAAAAAAAACGACATGAAGTTGTTTTTCCACATCATAATATATCTTTTTTGCTTTCTTCTAGTCGTCTGTGGTAATATCATGAATAGTCTACACACATTCACTATCTATTTTTATGTAGCCCAACACACATAAAAATATGGGTTGTTAACCTTTAAACAAAAAATGAAAAAAAGTGGTTCAAAAGATATTTGTGCATTCACCTATTCTTCTAAAATAGCTTAAAATTTTAATTCTTACTAGACGCATCAACGAATGTTTTGTTTTTTGTTCTTCATTACATTTTTTTTTGTCTGGATAATTAATGATTAACTAATGCCTATTGCCGGGTGAATAATATTTTGGAAGTCTTGACTTATTTATTTACCACGTCTCACTACTCATTCGGACTATTTGCATATATATATATAAATTACTTTATTGTGCTAAGGATTAAGAAAGAGAAGTTTAGAGGTATTTTACCCTCACTTTAGTAAAGGGAGTAGGATAAACCTTTCAGAAAATAAATGGTACGGAACTCCGCACGGACTTTCTCGCTCTATTGATTAAAAATTTATATATTTACTCAAAACTCGTAATGTATGCTAATCTAAATAATATCCACTATCAAACCCAGGCATAAATTGCACTACACTTACGTAAAACATTTTTTGAATCCCAATTTTAAATTTTATAATTTTATTTCTAAAGAATGTCCTCATTTGTATCTTTGGACCAATAAAAATGATCGATTTTGTGACCACAATGATCAACACTTCGTGTTAAAATTTCGACTTCCAGTTAAAATTTTAACATTTTATTAGGTGTTGCACATATTCAGGTCATCGCATTGCTATTCAATTCTTTATTTATAAATTTAGACCAATAAAAAGCGTAGATATTGACTATTTATTCTAAAATGAAGGAGATAGATCATTGTTGTACAAACATTGCTTCTAAGCGGTTTTAGGAAAAATAGCAAACTTTTTGAGAGACTTAAATAATTATATTTAATTACTCTATGGTATTACAGAATTATTACGTTAAATCTTAGTATCTCTTTAAAAGCTCACAGAATTGTATTAATATACTTGCCAATATCTTAGAAATTGTTGGTTTTATAAAAATATATTTTCTATAAAATATTTTAATTTTTAATAGTATTACGATCTTGCAATGATAAAATATTTAGTATCTCAAATAGTTGCGGAGAGACATAAATTTCTGCTTTTGTAAAGTACCCGGAAATTCATTTTTTATAGGAAAATGGAAATAGCCATTTCATGTATAATCTTAATCAACGCCAAGATACGAATTATAATCAATATTGTTAAAGTCGATTTTGAGAAAATCGATTTTTTCCCTTTTCGCTTTTTATTAATATACTCTTAATTTCAGGATGAAATAGACACACAAACAGATGACATTGCAAAACCCCTTTTTTGGGATCAGGGCGTAATAGGACGTCGACATCCAATAACATTTTGGGTTAGATTATTTTTACGGTCAGAATAATTTACCTTTAGTGTTCAAAAAGTTTAACTATATATATAATTGCGTATAGCTTGAAAGATATTGGTTTTATAAAATTATGCTTCAAGTAAAAGATTTGTAATTTAAATAGATCTACATAATTTCTAAGCTAAAGTATTTCACATCTGAAATATTTTCAGAGATATGTTATAAAATAAAATTACGCATCAGACTGGGACCCTTAAAGTCATCTTGCCAAAATATTGAGAGTAGACATTTTGTTTTGATTATTTATAAATGTTTTGAAATGAAATTTAATCAAGATCGTTGAGCCAATTTTGAGAAAATCGATTTTTTCTTATTTTGCCCTTCAGTAAACTACCCTTAATTTTAGGGTTAGATATCAAATTCCAAAACTCCTTGAGGAGACCCTATGAAAACCCTAGATACCAAGTTTTATCCCGATATGTAAAATAGTTTATGCTCTAGATGGAAGAACAGACAGACAAACAGAAATTCAAAAACCACTTTTTCGGACCCGCCTCGGTGGAGTAGTTGGCTAACGCGCTTGTCGTGTTGAGCTCGACTGCTGAGGACGGGGAGATCGAGGTTCGAATCTCGGTCGGGTGAACTGGGGGGGGGGGTTCCTAAATGGTTTTCCACTCTCCCTCCACGCAAATTCGGGTTCACTTCCTCTAATTCAACCTTCCCAATTCCTAATCCATTAGAATAATTAGTACTTAAAGCGTATAGCCCGAACGGGTAGTAAGACGCGGTGCTAAATATTATTATTATTATCACTTTTTCGGATTCGGTGGGAGGGGAGTGGGGGTGGGGGAAAGAAGAAACGTCGAGATTCATCAATATCTTGGGTTCAATTTTTTGACGAGCACAATACTTTCTCTACCTGTAAGATGGCGATAAAGTAAAAAGGAGCTTCAGTATATTTGGTAGGGGTTTTAACCTTGACCTCCCATTAAATGTAAAACGAGAAACAAGACCATATGAATTAAATAGCCAAAGCTATTGTGCGTGCTTTTAGTGAGGATTACTCCATCTAGATATCATATTCTGAAAATGGAAAAATGACACCTGGACACGGAAGTCGAAACCGGGTCCTTTGGCTTAGTACGTCAATGCGCTAACCACTAAGCTATCTAAGAATCGTTTCGTATCCATGGTCATACTTCACTCATATTTTAAGGCAGTCTATGATGAACGTGCGGATATCATCAGCTACAAATATGTGATTTTATTAAGGTCACGGGCTATCAGATAACGCAGCCACCTTTGAATTGGTAGTTGGCTTATTGCTGCCATTTGTAAAATTATTATAATTCTAAGGGATTGCATATTTAAAAATTAAATAGCCAAAGCTATTATGTATGCTTTTAGTGTCTAGGTGTAATTTTTCAATTTTCATAAAATAACTAAATAAGCTTAACATTTAGACCACGCGCCCACCGGCATGGGTTTGTCTGACACAAATATCGTTCACGTATAGTTGATGTATTTGTTTGAAAATAAAGAAGAGATAAACAAATTTCAGATTTTAGTAAAACATTATTTAGTAATAAAATAACACAAAAATCCTTACATTTTTATACTTAGTACAAGCTAAGGCGGGGATGTAGGGAACGCGAGCAAAGGCCAGTGTGTTTGCAATTTTTATAGCAATTTTTCTTTTTGTCAAAATAAATAAAATATTGCTTCAATACAAACATAGTTTAGTTTTTTAACATGGTGAGGTCAACAGTTGTTGAATATCTGTTGTTATGATTATAGCAGCATTAAATGTCAATGTTCTTAAATTAAGGGAAAATGCTGTCACTAAATATAATAACACCCTCGACAGATATTAAAGAGATGTTGAGGTTAAAAAAACAAAACAGTTTAATGTTTGTTCTTTCATAAAATTTCCAGCCCAATTCATACGGGTCGCTTAAGCAAAATAAATAATTGATAAACCTCAGAGGAAATACTATGAGCAAATAAGATTATTTGAAATGTTATAAAATATTATTCTCGTAAGTTTGGAGAAATTTTCAACGTATTTCTTTGCATTTTTTAATATCTCAGTCGAATCTTAATGTGTTAATATTATAATCGGTCAAAATTAATTGTTGAGGTTTTTTTTTTCAATGTGTATGCTCCAAACATTACTGAACAATTAGATCGTTTAAACGGTCCCTATTGTTTTATTAAAAGTGGGACCTTATATAATAAAAAATAAAGACACCTAAGTAACTGGTGATTAACCATTTAGATTTTATATTCCCCCAAAAGCTTTAAAATGAAAATAATTAATATGCTCGTTAAATTAAAAGTTCTTCCTATTTTATATAAGAAATGACTTATAACAGTCGGTAGCTTGTCTACCTACTGAGCTAATGGTCCCGGGTTCGATTCCTGGTATGGCCGAAAATGTATCACTAACGAAAATATGTTTCAGCTGTTTTACATTGATAAATTAATGCCAGCTGCTGGATGTTGTGCCTGTCCTAGTCTTAAGATATATTATAAAGGCATATGAAGCTACAACAGGCATAGCCAACAGATATTGGAACAATATATGACTTGAATATAAAAATGGCTCAGGCTATGGGCTTGAAACAATAATGGATATGTAATATAATATATATATATATATATATATATAAATCTATTACGTAACATTTTCACTTCTCTTTGGGTGGGACAACCTTTCGGGATAAATACCCTTTCTCCAACGGAGCCAGTCCCACTTTTCGCACTAATGTAATCTAGAGTCCTTTCACACCTATGACGTCCCAGCAACGAAGATAAACATTTACAACGAAGGTGTTTTAGTGGGGTTTTTCACCGGATCTTGATGCACATCCACGTTGTACGAATTTTAATTACTCTAGTTAGTGAGGGAGGAGAAGGTAGAATTTAGAATAAAGGAACCCTGGTTTTCGTAAGGGGAGTTAGAGAAACCATTTAGTAAGACAATTTTTGGTACACTAGATTAGGATTCGAGCACGAACTTAGCCATCATCTGCAAAACAAGCTATAAGAGCCTGACATTTTAGTCCACGTACTTACCAAATACCGAAATTGGTAATGTTTTTTAAGGTAATATAATTTGAACACATTGAAATACATTAATGAATTTGTATGATTTTATTAATTTTCCTACTTCAAGTCAATTCTTGGGTCATGTTAACCAATTATTTTATATCAATTAATGTACAGTACAATATAATTATATTACTTTTGTAGTATTGTCAAATTAATAAAAAAGCTCTCATTTAAAAAAAATATTTTTAATACCCATACTTCTAAACATACAATATTTTTCAAAAACATTTTAAGCGTTCTACCCACTAGAGCGTTGAAACGCATTGTATATGCTCAGTAATTTTTCATTATTCAGGAAGAAGTTTGTGATTTCAGAAAATGAATTCTGAAAATGTATGAAAAGTAGAATTAAATAATTTTCAACGAGGTTCTACCCAACATTTTTCTTTATTAGACTAATGTTTATGATGATAAACATATATCTAGCCTTCCTAAACAAATACAGTAATTTTTAAATGGGCTGCAATAGATCATTTTAAGATTATAGAGATTTACTTACTGGTTTTTTAAACTTCATAACTGTCAGCCTCATGATAAATAACACATTTATAGGCTATGTATTGTATGTACTTCAATTCAGTGGCACTATTTAAGTAGCCCTACTTTTCTTAAACCAAAATTGGGTGTAAAATATTACACTATATTTAAAATGTTTGAATACTGTTTCTTTGATACGAAACCGAAATGTTACATGGCCTCCAAAATTATTTTTCATGTTGGCATGTGTAGCACTAATTATATACAGTTAAATTACAGCTTCTAGAAATGTCTTTTAACATCAACATCTATTTATTGTGTTCCCAATATGTTTATTATTTTCAACAGCATACATCTTTTTTAGCTATAAAAACACACATTCTTCAGCTATAAGAAAATATATTCCCTTCTTTGACTACATAAAATACATTCACCTGTTGACACAGGGAAAACCAATGTTCTATTCATTCGAGACGAGACCCTTTTTTTTATGGCATGTTTGTTTGTCAGTTTTTATGATTGAAAACAAAGTTATTTTCCAAGTCTCTTAGTTCCTTCTCTTATTTGGCGAAATATGTTTTTTTTTTTCAAGAACCATTGGGTTTACTTCTCTAAATCATATTTTATTTTATTTCTTAAAAAATAAAATCAGAGAAGCCATAAATACAAATTGTAATAGCTCAATTTTGTAGTGTGGGTTTAAATGGCTAAAATGAGAGGGTCACGTTTTTGTTTTTACCCACACTTACACCAGCACTTCTTTGGAAATAATTTGTGTATCTATGATGCAGATTTGTATATCACTTTTGTTTGAATGTTCTAAATAAGCCTGATATATCTCAATTAACTTTAAAAGAACACTTTTTAACTCGATTCCCATATCCAGATGTAAATTTAAACATAAACCATGGTAAAAGATGCAATCTGTGTTAATTAGTGATATGTTGTTGCTATGTTAACAAATACATTTTTTATATAATTTAGACAACATTATTACATTTAAATCAAGATACATGTTCTTTTTAAATAATAAACATAGTAATGTACACATGTACAGGGTGTTCTAAACTTCAACTACCGAACATCACTACCTTATTATAATATCTTATGATAAGAGTAACTGGCGGCCGGGGTTCTATCCTCGGTCCCGGCACAGATTTATCTGATTACCAAACCCTTCCTTCACCTCTGACAAGACATCTTGTGAATGTGGGGAATGCCAGTCCTCCACCGTGGTTCGTATTCCACGTTAAACTGTAGGTCCTTCATTTCATCTCACAATCACCCTACCATTACACATTAGCGTAAGTGCGTATAACCCGAACGGGTAGTAAGACGCGGTGCTATTAATAATAATAATAATAATAAGAGTAAGTGGTAGGACAAATACAGGTTGTAGAACGCTTATTTTTATTGAAAGCCCTTAAAATTTGGGCTGAATTAAAGAGAAATGGCGAGGAGACAAGTTTGTTGTTAAAAACAAAAATCAAAGGAAATTGCTACTGAGGGATGTTTACACAGGCTTATTGTTATTTGAATCAGCTTTAAATGGCTCATTGTTATTCTCTATCTATCACTACGTCTGCGTGGTACTCTTCCGGTGGATTAACATTTGTTATTCTTGTAATCATTGATTTAATTTGGATTATTATTTTGTTGATAAATAAATTACCTTCTTTCGTCATTGGTTATTATTTTATATTTTCATCCCAAAATAAAAATAAAGTTTAAGAGATTTTCATATGTTATACCTCAAAATGAAATCCTGTTGCAACCTACGTTTGTATGGATTATATTTGTTATCTTGAGCCATATAATACGGTAGTGAAGTTTAGTATTTGAGGCTATGAACAACTTGTAGGGATAAAATTATCTTAGTTAAGACCACGATTGTGTATGTTTGTGCTTAATACACTACACAACTAAGATGTATTGGTTGGATTCCCTGAGGGGTGGAAATACAATCTCCGTGTGATGCGGATATAAGCTGACTTGATGAGGCTCATCTAGTTAGTCTTGAGAACAATTTTTTTTCTTTCCCTGCGTCTTACTACTTTTCTGGTCTAGCTTAATATTCATATAATGAAGTGGCAATAAGAAAAAAAAAATACAGCAATGGTACCAGCATAGGTGTGAAAACAAATTGAGTAACGATTTAGGAAATACTACCCTCCATGCAACCGGCTTGTATTCGAGCTTTAACCTTCCCGTCACCTGCAAAACAGACTAGTCAATACTGATACCTTATTCAAGTATGCGATTACATGGATTATAATTTCCCAAGTTGGTTGGAAATAATATGAACCAGTTGGTTTTATACACCTCTGAACACGTGTAATCAACTTTTATTTTACTTCCATCGACAGAAGCCCTTAATATTGATTATTATATTTGCTAAACAATTGAATTAAAAATAATAAGTATTTAGAACTTCTTCTTATTGATAGACTAACTTAGAATTGTTTCAACAATTACTAATGAAGTTTAATTTTCATATGAATGATTTATTTTTACTATTCTAAAATTATTAATTTTTCATTTTTTAATGTGTAGTCAAATATTTTATATAAAAAATTGAAGAGCTAAGAAGACAAAATAATAACTTACACTGTAGATTTAGAGGAATATAAATGAATGTATACATAAACATAGAGAGGCTATATGTATGTGTACCAAAATCTATCTTAAATATATATTACCACATAAAGTCTGTTTATATAACATAAAGAGAAAAATGAAGAAAGTTAGCCAAACTTATTTATTTATTTTATGTTAGGTTTTATAATTATGATACTTTTTGGTACCCACACATATACATGTGTATATATCTGCCCTTATTCTATAGTATTTGAGGGATATGATACTTTTAATAATCAACAAAAAATATGAAAAGATTAACAAATCCCATTTTCGTCCTATCGGAGTAATCAATATTGTTTGATTGGAGAAATGGTACTTTTTAATTTCCTTTAGTTAAAAGTAGGCAAATAAATAGTACAATTCAATCCCACAAGCTATCTCATATTGTGTATTATATATTGGAATAACATTAAAAATTAAGATTTCCGTGAACAATTTTTGTGTAGTTTTCCTCAGAAAAACAAACACATAATTTAGTTAATACCAGTAATAACACACTTCATTTATGGATTTTAAAGAAATGTTTGACAACCCAAAGATGAATTTTAATTGTAAAAATAAAAATTCATTCTCATCTATCATGAAAAACGAGTCTCGGATATTTATTTTAAACTAAATGTCAAAATCAATTTTCAGGAAATATAAAATTTTGAATAACCTACAATTAAATGACTTTATTTTCATAAAAATCGAAAAAGGACATTATTTATCATTTAAAATAGTCTGCAAATTTCAATTTTAAACAAATTCATTAAAGCTATTTTCAAAAATAGAAATTTTTTCAAATGTCAGTCATGATTGAAATACTATTAAATGATTTTTTAAGGAAAATGAATATATAAAATTATATATAATTTAAAAAGCTTAACAAGTACCCTTTTTGGAATAAATGGTCAATACAATTCTTAAAATATTCATTTATAAAAAAATCAGTGATCAAAAGAAATCTACACTTAAACAAATTTTTCCCCTTAATATATATATAGATAGTTTTATTTGTCATGCCAAACACCCCGCAGATATCAATTTCAAACAAAATATTTAGAAATGAGTTGAATCAAATTATTATTGTTTTTAATTAAAACTTGTATACATCAACTAATAATTACTATGTCAATATATTTTATATTCTAGTTTTATTAGAATGACATCATTAATTCTTTTTAACAGATTTTATAATGATTAATACAGAACCCAAGACCCTTTAGGTCTCCATAATAATATCTTGGACAGACTTTATTGTGACGCTTTTCTTGTCTTTAATAGTTTAAAATAATAACATATCTCGTTGATCTACACTCGATCTTAAGGCCTTCTCGGGCATCTTGTAAGCCCAAAATGTTTTCCGTCTGTTATCCATATAATCTTAGACCCCTTTGTCTTTGTATAAGCAACGGTAATATAGATATCCTGAATTTGATTTTTAATAGTTTCAAAATATTAATTACGTTAAAATAATGTTAAATTGTGTACACAACTTTATTTTGTTTTATCTTTAGGTGAGCTTGTTTTATTTTAAAGATATTTTGTAATTTCAATCTTCTGCACTATCCCTATTCATAGCATCTTAAATACAATAGTAATTATTTATCTGTATTTATGTGTATTTTTCAATTAAATCCTGCTATAGGTCTTAGAATTATGGGTAAGCATTTTAATAAATGATAGTGGAAATTCAACTAAAATTAGCATTCTATGCTTCTCACTATCGCCATGGGCCATACGCATTTAATTACACCGAGTATAAATGAGGACATAGTGAACTTACGATAAAAAGTGAGGAAGAATATAAGAAAAAAACTTCAATACACCCAGATGGGAAACGAACCCTCATCTCCAACAAACCAGAATAGATTATCTCTATCTTTAATCGACGTGTAACTTCTATAAAAGAGGAGATTTAAAACTTATGATAAAATGAGAAAGGTTGATGTATATAAACTAGTTAGAAGTCAACTTGAGAGAGAATGTAAAATTTCTCTGATAAGAGACTTAAGAGCCCCAATTCCGTCTGCTGTGATTCAGCTTGGCTACTATTGTTTCTTTTAAATCGCAGCTTCCTGTTGTATAAAATAATATCATCTTGACCAAATTATCAAAAATGGTATTGTGGTTCAAAATGCCATAAACATTGCGTTCTTACTAAAACAAATAAAACCATAATTCAAATGTTCTATCTTAAATTAAAAGATAAATTTCATGTTAGCTCTTTTTATAGCCTATCTGAAGCTATATCTATGGGTTGAGAACATTTGTAGGGTTTGTACTGTACAGTTTATTTTGTTTGCACGTAGGTGATAAATCATTCATACCACTAAATGAATTAGAAGAAAAGCCCATCCCAGTGGCACAGTGGCAGGAAGACCGACTTCCAAATGGAGGGACCAGCATTCGATCTCAGATGATGCCGAATAGAAGTTAGTATTTTTTTTTTCGTAAGGGTTCGTCTAATTAGGCCTACCCAGATATCATAATTCTTGGTACTATAATAAATATAAGTTTCTCCCATTTAGTTTAAGCTAGCCTTAAATTAATTTTCTAAATTATTTTTATGTTCAAATTGAAATAAAAAATAATAAAATTGTGGAGAAAATTAAAACAGTTTGCTTATATCGTTTGGAAATATAACGATATTTATATTTAAGTTTTTAGTTATAGTCTACAGATTTTTATATATATTATTTATTTAACTATAATAGCCATTTTTCGCATTTTAAATGAATTCTTAGCTAAACCATTTGCTCACATAAACCTATTTTACTATTCTTAAAAAAATCACGACCATGATGTATACAAAAAATTTATAGGCTTATATAACATATATTATACAAAACCCCATTATATTATCGAACATTTTTTATCTAGAATTTTTAACTCTATTATAAGTTGGATTTCTTTTTGGTCAAAAAAACAACTACACATTTTAAGGGAAAAATATAACTTGACTGACTTCAAATTTTATGAAACAAATTTCTCTTTTGACAAGAAATGATATTAAATTCTTGAGCCGACTGACCAACATTCAAAATAAAATAAATCATATCTTTGAATTATATATATATATACACACACACACACACACACACACACATACGTGCGTTTGGCCTCACTCGTATCCCAATCTGTGGAAAGATCGCCAGTTATCATATGTATTTGCACAGGGAAAGCCCAAATGTACTACAGTACATTATTTCCGTGGGGGATATATCCATGTCTAGATGGGGCGATAGTGATAATGAATATAATGGTGTGGGACTGGTGGAAACTCTTAAACCTAACTTAAGTCTAATTAATTAAATCCTTATGACTGTTGGGATAAAGCTTATTTAGGGAAAATTACCCATGGTACCAGCCGGGAATCGAGCATGGAACCCCTAGGTTTTTAGCCAGGTTCCTTGACCACTATACCGTGGGGCCTGTTTTCTTTGAAATCATTGGTCGTGCCTAAAAAGTCAAATAAACCCTTTTGGCATAAGATCACCCAAAGATTATGAGTCAGATAAAAAAACATTTTGGCTAATAAATTGTTTATATCGACCTACATTTGCGTGGCAGGAGAGTGGGAAATCATATAGGATAAACCACCTTCATTCCCTATAATCAAACGAGATTCTAACTCGGATCTCCTCGTCATCAGCAGGTCGGTCTAACACAAGGGTAACACCTTAGACCATTTTGACACCGAAGAGGGTTCTACGCTTATTCATACTTAAAAATACCTCTCTGGTAGATCATAATAGTAAAATGCAGGCACGCTAAATCTTTATTTTGCTAAATTTCCCCTAAAATCGTAAATAAAAAATGTTACTAAAATTTTATTTTATGAAATGTTATCAAAATAAATGTTAAATAAGCCACAAAAATTCATTAAAACTGATATTCAATCAATTCTTCAGCAAAATTATTGGAAAAAAGTTCTAAGGAACCGGATTTGTTTATCTCTGTTTTGTTTTCTCCTTTAAGTTTAATGAAATGTGTATGTGTAATTTTGCCTTCGATTAATAAGAATAGAGAGTAGATATCAAATAATGAATATTTTGAATCCTAAGAAATTTACAACAACCAAAAATATCACCTTATCTAATAAAAGAGTATAGCTTGACTTAGAGATATGTTAAAAATAATATAAATGGCTCTCTTTATATAGGTCTATATAATACTAAACTTGCAATACACTAGTTTATACATTCGATATTTTTATTCTAGATGATATTTGTTAAAATAACACATTATTTCATGTATGTTTACATATAGATTATTAAAGTTAAATATGATATGTATTTTATATACATATTGGTAAGTTATAAGAAAATTCATAGCACTACATTGTCAGCTTTGACTTGAGAACATAGGATTCATTTCAAATCTCAGTCTGGTTTACTGAGAAAACTACTCAAGATTGATATTCCCTAAGTTTTTTTCAATTATTTTCTCCAGAAAAAATGATTGTTTATTTCTTTCAAACTAACCAACCATCCTCATATTTGGTCTTGAAACAAGTCTAAGTTATGGATAGCCTGGAGGGGAAGTAATTGTCACAGTAGGGTTGGTTGGCCTACTCTGAAGAACGATGACAAGTATGTTGAGAAGTATGCATCTGGATTTTAAAGAGAAAAGTTGGAAAAACATCTATGAACACTTCTAGTTGAAGCCAAGCACTCTAATTGTATTATATATACAATTAAGTCGGTCACTATGATCCAAGCTAGGTGAACTAGGGGTACTTTTACAAGCGTCAATTTTTTTCTATTTTCCCAATCTTCGCTCCACAATAATACGCATGCATTTAATCTCAACTATAATTTTTATGGATACCTTTTATAGTATGTAATTTTTAAGTTGATTATTCAAAAATAGATTAAAATTTGATTATATATAATATACATAGGATTAAAATTCGCATCACTAGTTCCAGTCATTAACCCATTTGGGTATGCGAATCCAAGACGTCCATCTAATCTACAGTAGCCCCATGGCTTCTTTGGTGCTGACTGACAGCTTTGAAACGATACCAGACCAAATTATGTATACCTACGCTGGACCAAATGATCTGTAAAAGCATGTGTCTAGCAGCTGTCACTTCTGACGGTCAAAATTTAGGTATATACCTAAATGTTGACTGTCAGAAGTCAGCTGTGAGCTGTCAGTCAGCACCAAAGAAGTCATGGGGCTACTGTAATATAGTTATTAGCCGGTGATGGGTGATATCGTGGTAGAAATATCGGCCTACTGTATTGAGCATATTAAAAAAAAAATTGTTTCTCACTCTCCCTTAAATACAATAAGGATTAATTTCTATTAAAGAAAACTACACCACAAGCAAAATATAACGACCGAGCAGCTATGGTAGTGCCAACATATGCGGATAAAAGGTGTCATGTAGTAAGCACGAGACCTCCATCCACTAATCTCAGGTGAATAAAACGGAGGTGCTATATCTTTATTCAAGCAGCTCCTCATTGGTCCTCACGAGGCTGAGTTGACCCCGTTCCAGACCCACCGCTTCAAAGAAAAAATTCTGGAAGCGCCGAGGATCGACCCGGGATCTGTGGATCTGTAGCTGGGAACTCTGAACATTCCATCACAGACACTTGAATTATAATACTAGTCTAAATATGTAGATAACCCAAATGGTTGGTATGACTGACTGAGCGAGAGCACAACAAATTGAAGAGTACAGGGAAATTGGTGGAAAGTCACATTACATCCCCTATATACCCCAACAAATATATATATATATATTTTTTAATATGAAATAGTGACCTGGCGGTCTAGGGGTAAGGTGTCAGACTTCTGTGTTGGGGCCAAGGTTCAATCCTCGGTCCTGGCACAGATTTATCTGATTATCAAACCCTTCCTTCACCTCTGACAAGACATCCTGTGAATGTGAGGAATGCCAGGCCTCCACCGTGGTTCG
>CABEEJ010004588.1:0-17540 GCA_901482245.1 Timema douglasi
GCACCGCGTCTTACTACCCGTTCGGGTTATACGCTTTAAGTACTAATTACTCTAGTGGATTAGGAATTGGGAAGGTTGAATTAGAGTTAGTGAACCCGTATTTGCGTGGAGGGAGAGTGGAAAACTATTTAGGAAAAACCACCCCCAGTTCACACGACCAAGATTCGAACCTCGATCTCCCCGTCCTCAGCGGTTGAGTTCAACATGACAAGCGCGTTAGCCAACTACGCCACCGAGGCGGGTATATATAAATTAATTAATAAATCTAAAAATAACCTTATAATGTCACAAAATTATTATTTTTTTATCTTTAAGTAGTTTTTTTTAGTAAACGTGTTTATTTTATTCGTCTACAACTCTGACTATTTGGTTTATTCGCGAAAATATCCTGTATGAATCTTCCTTGTAGTACGTAGATAAAAAAGGTCCTTGGAAGAATATGTCTTATCTAGAGAAGGAACCCAAGGAAAAGGTAATTTTTGAAATTCAAATCAATGCTGTCCAAGTGCAAATAATAATAATAATGAGCGTGTATACTCGTCAGCAAAATAGGGCAAGTGTTATGAGAATGCAAGTAGTATAAGGCGTCACCCTCGTGTTAAGACTGACCTACTGAAGACGGGCACATCAGAGTTCTGAGTATGTTTTTTTTCCTAAGTGATTTCCCACTCTCCTTCCACGCAAATGCTTGTAGATTACCGTTAAAATTCTTCTTTCCTAGTCCCTACCCTATTAGAGTATGTATCACATATGTGTACAACATGAACAGGTAGTAAAACGCGATGATTAAAAAAAATTACTTCCCTCTCTTTCTATTTTGTAAATTGGCGTTAAAGCGTGATAGTGCTTAAGTGTACTTAGGTACGTCAAGTTAAGATGCAACCCGATTCGCAAAAACCATTAAAAAAAACTCGAAATCACCAAGAGGACAACGTCGTTAATGAACGACCATAAGGAATTGTCACGCATTCTCAAGAAAATGTTAATTCAATCGCTTTGCTCCAATTATTGACACCGGACGGACGAGTCTCAGAAGTTTATCAGAGAGAGAGATAGAGATAGAAAAGAGTGATACCGTTGATTATTCAGGGGAGAGGAAGAATGATGGTCGAAATAACATAGTCTAGATTGCTCTTAATAAGCTTTAAAGCAGAACATCTCGTCCAATTTTTTATATTTCCCACTCAGTCTTGAACCAAGGTATGGTGGAAAACCGGATTTAATACTAAATAAAAAAACTAGCTTAAAGAGGATGCCTTGAGATTATTTTACCGTTCCTTGTACGCTTGAAGAACATTTGTATGCAGAATTGACCCTCACTGGTCTTACAACGATGAGACTATCTATATATTGGTACGATATATAGCGACAGACAGTTTTTCATAAAAAGGGCTTATAGGAAGAGAGAAAGGCATATTTTAAAGCAGATCAAACTCAACAATCTTGAGGTAAATTGCACGCCTCACGACCCGTTGTACATGGGTTCAAACCAAGCCGGGATTTTTCTTTAACGAAATAAATCCGTAGCACAACTTCCTTCGGAGGGGAAGTAAAGCCGCTGGTCCCGTGTAGATTGTGTCATGTAACAGAACCGTGGAAAGTATGTAAATATACCTTTCCTCGCAGAATTGGTAGGCTCTACCACTCTTGCTCATAGAAATTATCATGTGCTGATATGATCAGTAAGTTTAGAAAGTGCACGTTAAATACCTCTAGTTAATAATAAGTTAATAGTCTAAATTAGTGGTTTTCAAACTGCGGTCCGCAGCGGTGTGCCAAATGGTCCTCTAAAAATACCATAAGTAACATAAATAAATATTATATTAAGTAAATTAGCTTAGTGTACAAGGTTTACCGGATGAATCCACTTAATCAACTATATTTGGTACTTGCCTCAGTGGTCACGCGGTCTGCGGTGTCATATTCGCAATAGACTATACTGCCGATGACATGGAGAATGGGGTTCTAATCCCCGTCAGGTGTACTAAGGGTAGTTTTTCCTAAATGGTTTTCCACACTTATGGCAAGCAAACTCGGGTTAGATTAGCTCTAAAATGCTTCCTTCTTCGTCTTTAGCCCATTAGAATAGTTGTCATTTATAAACAGGTATTAAGACACCATGTTTTATTTTTTTTAAGTAAATTTTTTACTACAATTTAGTGTAAAATATGCGTAAAAACAAAGTATAGCGAAAATATTTTTTATGATTGATAAAACATGTGCATTAATATAATATCTGGCTTCGTCAATGTTACAGGTAGGTAGTATATTAAGGTGGGGTGGTACGCGTGTGTATCCGACGCTAATCAAGTTGTCTGCTACCGGGTAAAGTTTGATTAACATTGATCTAAAGCGTAGCTCTACTATTTTTTTTTTATCTAACTTGCACTTCCTGAACCGACTGATTATATCAGCATACGATTTATAAACTAATCTAAATCTAGAATAAACACAACAACCAGTCCCCGGCCGTTAATTCATCACTAGCAAAGATTAAACCCACATTTTATCAATGATACATTTTTCGGCTATACCAGGAATCGAATCTGGGACCCTTAGTTCAGTAGACACTCTAAAGTAGCC
This sequence comes from Timema douglasi, assembly GCA_901482245.1. Taxonomy (NCBI): domain Eukaryota; kingdom Metazoa; phylum Arthropoda; class Insecta; order Phasmatodea; family Timematidae; genus Timema; species Timema douglasi. The sequence goes on from CABEEJ010004588.1 coordinate 2,584, forward strand.
CTCGCAATAGACTGTATTACTGAATACAGTAATATCAGAGTTTATATTATTATTATTAGCACCGCGTCTTACTACCCGTTCGGGTTATACGCACTTACGCTAATGTGTAATGGTAGGGTGATTGTACCACGGTGGAGGCCTGGCATTCCTCACATTCACAAGATGTCTTGTCAGAGGTGAAGGAAGGGTTTGGCAATCAGATAAATTTGTGCTGGGACCGAGGATTGAACCCCGGCCGCCAGCACAGAAGTCTGATACCTTACCCCTAGACCGCCAGGTCCTCCAGAGTTTATAATATCAGATGGATGCTTACCCCTGAAACTCGATGAATTATTTTTTCACTCTCTCTACCCGTGGATGTGGGTACACTTCCACTAAATTCTACCTTCCTTATTCCAAACACATTGGCATGATTAATAAATATGTGTGTAGCCCGAAAGGGGTACTAAGACGCGGAGGATAGCATTAAAACGACTCGAATAGCCCGTGGGTTTAGCCTATTAAAAACCACTATGTTTACATTTTATGGACGACTGCAAGCAAACATCAGACATTTTTCTGTTTTTTTTTTTTTATCAAATTGATTGCAGGATTTCTTGCAAACTCATTTCGTAGCTAAGATTCTACAATATTTTTCTTTCATGTTTGAAGCGAAGACATGCTTAACTTTATTATTCAAGTTTTCTCTTTGACACCTAATAATTATGGGCCACATATGTAAGATTTTTTTTTTTTTTTGCAAGTGTGTTGCTTACCGTTGAGGATTGTAAGGGTGAACTTTGGGTCGCCGCCGATTGACGTGTTAGATGGAAGAAAGTCAAGTCACCCTTCCTTCTTTGCCAAAGAGAGTACTGGAGAAAATTAAACGGCATGACACAATCGTAAACCTTTATTTACTTTCGAATGGCCGTTTGAAGCACGATTTAGAACATATAGACATAATACATGGTTACATGGTTATTTTATAAGTATTGATAATATCTATTAAAATTGACTGCTGCAGATCACATTACTTGGCGTATGAATACCTGAAAGTATATCTAATAGCTTTTCATAGTTGTCAAATAAGGATATTCCTATGTAAAGTGGATTGTAGAACTGACATGGATATTAGATAAATTTGTATTAAATCGGTGACCTGGCGGTCTAGGGGTAAGGTGTCGGACTTCTGTGCTGGCGGCCGGAGTTCGATCTTCGGTCCTGGCAAAGATTTATCCGATTACCAAACCCTTCCTTCACCTCTGACAGGACATCTTGTGAATGTGAGGAATGCCAGGCCTCCACCGTGGTTCGGATCCCACGTTAAACTGTAGGTCCTTCATTCCATCTCACAATCACCCTACCATTACACATTAGCGTAAGTGCGTATAAACCGAACGGGTAGTAAGACGCGGTGCTAATAATAATAATGTATTAAATCTCAATGTGCATTTTGCATATCAGTGACACTCTCATAAAAAAAAACTTTGTGAAATTCTTGATAAAATATATCCCCCCTCCCCCCCATTCTATACACGTTTGCTATGTGTTCTTCTACATGTGTGTGTATGTATGTGTGTTCTTAGTTTTTAAACATGATGCGATGGAAAGTCGTTATACGGATTTACATTCAATGAAGCGTCAAGTGTGACATTTAAACAAAGTAAAACTTTCTTCATGTGTGTTTAAACTTTATTTACTTTCCATCTAATTTTATTTTTTCAAAATGATGAAAACGACGTTCACTTTGAAGTAATGTTTTATCCCATTAACCTCAAATAGTTTTATTGGCAGCTTCATTTTCACTTTGATAAATACGCACACAAAAGTATGATCAACAGGGATTATATTTTCTGGCACAGTTAGCTAACGCGCTAGTTTCGTATTGAGCTAGACTGGCTAGGATAGGGAGATTAAGGTTCGAATCTCGGTCGGGTGAACTAGGAGGGGTGGTTTTCTCTACAGGGTTTTCCACTTTCCCTCCATACAAATGAGGCTTCACTTCCTATTAATTCAACCTTCCTGATTCCTAAGCCATTAGCGTTATTAGTACTTAAGCGTATAGGCTGACGGGAAGTAGGACGCGGTGCTAAATTAATTAATTAATTATATTATCATCCAACTGGAACAATTCAAGGTCAAGGTTAAATGGATGGAAGCTAAAAACGCTTCAATGGGGACGTGGATTAAACATAAAATGCTAGATTTGTTTTGTTTTCCTGTGAGGTCAGGGTTTGAATCCCAGTGGAGTGTAGTAAAGATTTTTTCCCCCTTCTATTATTATTATTAGCACCGCGTCTTACTACCCGTTCGGGTTATACGCACTTACGCTAATGTGTAATGGTAGGGTGATTGTGAGATGAAGTGAAGGACCTACAGTTTAACGTGGAATCCGAACCACGGTGGAGACCTGGCATTCCTCACATTCACAAGATGTCTTGTCAGAGGTGAAGGAAGGGTTTGGTAATCAGATAAATCATTGCCGGGACCGAGGATTGAACCCCGGACGCCAGCATAAAAGTCTGACACCTTACCCCTAGACCGCCAGGTCACCCCCTTCTATTCAAACGTCAGTACATTTCCTCTAAAAATATGTATCTTTCATCCTTAACTAGTTAAAATAATTAAATGAGAATACCCCGAATGGGTCGACCTCGGTACTCTTGGGGTAAAGGTCTCGCCTCAGCACCCAAATTGTGTGGGTTCAAACCCAGCCGGGGTTGACGGATTGTTCTTGAGCGATAAATATCCGTAGCACAACTTCCTACGGAGGAGAAATAAAGTCGTCAGTCCAATGTCGATTGTATAATAACCCTGGAAATTATGTTAAAATAACTTTACCGGCAAAATTGGTAGGCCCTTCATACGCTTGCACATAGAAATTAAGTGCGGAAGGTATCGGGGATCAACCGTACTTCATGAATTCCCCTAGTGCATGGTGTTTCTACCAGATGGTGCAGGTAGCACTAACCAGTCGAAAGGCTGAGTGCATGTACAGATCCGGATGGATATAAAGAACATCAAACCGACCTTCGGGCTGTTGACTTAAGAAGAAGAAGTCCGGATGGTTGTATTATATGTTAGGCTTATAAAAACTTTTGATTTTCTTGTTCGAAAAACAAGTTGAGTTCTTTTTTAAGTCAAGAGATAAAAAAAAATTACTATTTAATTATCGGACATGCTTCATAAATGTTGTGACGCTTCGTTAAGTGCCTAAGTACCATGTATACATTTTGTTCGGATTGAATATTAAAAAAAGAAAACCTATTAAAAATGTATAAGCTTGGTTGTTTCTGAAAGTAAAACCAAACTACTTTAATATGTGCACATCTTAACACCAAACCCTTTGTTAAAATACGATTCCTATTGGATTAGTGTGAATATGTTCATAATTTTTTTTTTGCAGACACTAATAATTAAACTCCATTATAATTAATATTTGTTTAGTTTAAGTAGCATCTTGATTAGGAAGATATTTGGTGTAAAAAAAGACATTGGGGAGTGAGGGAAGCTACACAATGATGATTTACATACCCTGTATTCAACAAAAGACAGAGTCAGGATAATTAAATCTCGCATTTTAAGGTGGGCATGGGCAGGCAAGATGAGTTGAAGAATTTAAAACAGTGTTCAGGATATTGAGTGAGTAATAAACTCAATGGGAAGATATCATTGGGAAGACCTAGAGTAGGATGGGAGGATTACATTAGACTGGGTCTGAAAGAAATAGTTCTATCCAGTCCACCTCATTATAGTCTAACTCAAGATAGGGACAGGTGGCGTATTTTTTGTAAGTGTGGCAATTAACTTTCGAGCCCCTAACGCCTTAGAGTAATTAAGTAAGAATTCTTCTTAGCAGAGACTAATCAAGCTACATTTGATTGTGATGAAAGTGAATATTATTTGGTATCTTGATTTAATATCAAATATGGAGGCGGAATTTTAGCATTAATTTTTTTTGGCAAAATATACAAGTATTTTATTTTTGGTGCTGACTGACAGCTAAAAGCTTTGAAAAGTTACCAGACCAAATTATGTATCCCTACGCCGAACCATATGCGCTGCAAAATCATGTGTTTAGCAGCTGTCACTTCTGACAGTCAAAATGTAGGTATATACCTAAATGTTGACTGTCAGAAGTCAGCTGTGAGCTGTCAGTCAGCACCAAAGAAGCCGTGGGGCTACTGTATCAGCTATTATATCTTTATTATATTATATAAAGTTGTCATTATTGTGTTTTTATATATACTTAAATTCGTGAAAAAGTAGCACACTTTCGTTATGTTCCTAATAATTAAAAAAAATGAGTTGCGCATTAAAAACTGGTAAATAATTGCATTCAAATTCACTGTAGAGTATTGCCAAAACAAAGCCTTAAAAAGGAACTTGTTACATTCACTTTACTTTACATCCATTGCTGTTTCCACCCTGTGGTCAGTTTTATATTCAAGACAAATAGTCCCTATTACCGGCTTGCTAGAACTGTCGTAGCTTCGTACGCCTTGCAATCTAACTTAAGACTAATACAGGCACAACATCATGTCCCCGACTTTTAATTTATCAATTTAATAGGGTAAACACATATTTTCACCAATGATTAATGTTCGACCATGCCGGGAATCGAATCTGGGACCGTTATTTCAGCAGGCAGGCACTCTACCGACTAAGCTAAGATGTCGGACTGGAAATAAAGCTGGGGCTTATAAACCTGAGAAGGTTTGAGAGGGTAAACCAAAGAAATAAGGTGGTCCGATTTGTGGTCTGGAAGTGAAATGATTTGCACCCTTAACAAGACGGCCTCCTTAAGTTTAGTTCAGTTGAGTTAAGTTAAGTGTTTATTGTAAGTTTTTATAAGAAAATACATTTTTGTTTAAAATAGTTATAATAATGATTCAGTAAATATACCTTGATGTTAGTTGGAAAAACTGTTCAGATAATTCAAACATACTCACATAGTAATTCAAACATACTCACATAGTAATTCAAACATACTCAGATAGTAATTCAAACATATGCATCCAACATTATTAAAATTTTACTATAATATTTATGTTATTAGCGTATAACCTGAACGGGTAGTAAGACGCGGTACTAAATAAATAAATAAATAAATATTATTTTATAAGTACATGGTGATAATATTTATTAAAGTTACGACCGAGATTTCAACCTCGATCTCCCCATCATTGGTAGTCCAGTCTATTGCGAGTATGATGCCTTAGACAATGCGTTCACACCCAGGTGGGTTAGTAAGATCGTTGATCTATGATAAAGGTAAAATGTAAAATGTAAAATGTTCAACCCACCATGCAGTAGTAAGTTCTGATAAATTATAGTTTTTTTTTTAAATCTAAGAAACACAATTTTATTTTTTTCTCTCTGCACCTTATTACCCTTCCGGGTTTTCCGTATTTAATCGTACCGATGAATAATATAGAATTGAAAGAAAATGTACCGGCATCTGTCATAGAGGAAGTGTGGGAAATAATTTAACAAGAAAATTATCCTCCTGGTATACCCATCCATGATTCAAACCCCAAACTTCCCTCGCCACCGTAAAACCAGACAATACGAGACTGATACCTTTATTCCCACGTATTTACATTTGCGGGCTACACTTCTAGCACCCTTCTGGCAATACAAATGATCTCAATTACGTCAATTTAGTGTCAATGGAAAACTACTGGTTTCGCGCGATGCTTCCTGTCATAGCTATAGTCGGTAGTACTAAGCTTCTAAGTAATTGGTTCTCAAACTTTGTTTGCATTGTACCCCTTGGTCATGACTAAAAGTCAAAATGTAGCTTCCAATATCCAATTTTTTCAAATGACAGGTCAAAATATCAGCTGTCGGGTAATCAAAGGAGAACATTTCACTCAGTTGCTTCAAAAATTCTCTGCCACGTTTTGTTCTCTTGTCATTTTACCCATTTTCCTTTGATATCTGGGGGTACGCGTACCACAGTTTGAGAACCACTGGTATAGGTAATTATTGCCCTGGACATCTTGAAATAAACCACTCCAATTATTCAACTAAGGGGAAGATTAAGTGGGTACACTCAAAGGAATAAATAGAAGGAATTATGTCACTTAAATAGAACGTCAGACCAGACCTATATAGAGGATTGACAAGTTTTTATTGAATGGCCTTGAATATTGTTTACTAGACCTTTTTCGACATTTTTATGAGGAATAAATTAAATTTTAAAAAATAATTAAATTTTCAAAATAAAATACTCGCTGATAATGTAGCTTTATATTGGCGAAAGAATTTTTAAAATCAGTCCAGTAGTTTTTGAGTTTATCCATTACAAACAAAAAAACATATCTTTCCTCTTTATAATATTAGTATTGATGATAAATAGTCAGATATTGACCGAATAATAAGGGCCTATTGCTGAATGAATTTCCTAAAACCAGTCAAGGAGAAAGCACAACTATTGGCGTAACTAATTTAATATTTTGATTATTTTATTACTGGATTGTTTGTTTTAGCAATTTGTTCACTTGATTTATCAGACATAAACACACGAAGAATTAAAAAAAAAAATCTAGAAACAATATGGAATAATTAGTTAATTTAATGTTAAAGTTATTAATTCAAAACGAAACTATCTGAAATTATTTAAAAAAACAAATAACTTAAATAATGTACACTAGGATTTAAAGTTTACATAATTTTGAAAATAAACATTAAATCTACATAACCAGCTTCAGTGGCCACATGGTCTAAGGCGCCATTCTCGCAGTAGACTAAATTGCCAATAACGGGGGAGATTGAGGTTCGAATCTCGGCCGGGTGTATTGAGGTGTTTTTTTAAATGGCTTTCAACTCTACCGCCACGCAAGTGTGGGTACACTTCCTCTAAATATAACTTTCCCAATCCCTAAAACAATTAGCGTAATTGGTATATAAGCCTTTAACCAGAACTGATATTAAGACGTGGTGCTAAAAATAAATTTAAAAATGGGCTTACATATTTTTAAAAAACCAACAAGCTTTCATGATTTAAAAAACTAGTCTTATATATTTTTTTTAAACAAGCTTTCATGATTAAAAAATAGTCTTAAATTATTTTGAAAAACAATAGGTTTAAATGATTTTTTTTAACTCGATGCGGTAGCCTACAACAAACCTAATCCCATTGACAAAACTTTACCTCCTAGGAACTAAAACTATACAATAGTTTTAACACAATCTGACTCGAACCAAGGCCGTCGAATTTCTCATTTGACAACACAATAAAAAGTAACATGTACTTATCAATGTCTACTTCTTCAAGTCACATATTTTATATGAATCTGTTTTTGTTTTTTTCTGTCCCAAAACAACCTTGAAAAATTTATCCCCCTCCGCCGACAAATCTCACGCGGTTCAGAAACTACATATTTAGTCGCTAACGGGACTTCCCACGGCAACAATGCAACGAAAGTCACGCATGCGCATACTAGGTGAGACGTAGAGAAGGAAAGGCAGGGGGGAGTGGGGGTGAGATATGCCCAAGAAACAGTCTGTATCTAAGATCATAATCGGGTTCAAGTTCTTTGTTGTCGAAAGTGGAATGGCGTGAGTGGGTGGCCAATCATTTTATTTTTTGTGTGTGTCTTAGAACTAGAGGACTGCAAAAACGCGACAAGTCAAAGAAATAAAAAAAAGGGGACTTTGTGAACTTTATATCATTTCTAAGCAGCTCACTCTCTGGTTTTAAGGTGAGATTTTAGAGGACTTGAGAAAGGGTCGGCCTTTTTTTTTTTTTTTTTGNTTTTTTTTTTGAGGCTCTTACATAAAAAAAGTTTTTTGGGGGTTCAAAGAAATCAAATCTCCAGTACAAACAAAGAGTTTAATTTTCTTCACGTAGTCAACAGTTGTTGAATATATGTCAACGGTGTCCTGGAATTTAATGACAACCTTTTCTCTTCATTTAAAATCTGGTGATCTAACGCCGCTATGATCATGACATATATTCAACAACTGTTGATATCACCTTGGGAAAAAAAGTTAAACTCTATTTTTCTACTGGAGCAATTTTTGATTTATTTTGGCCAAACAAATGTTTTGCCATAAAAACTGCAAAAACACTCACCTTTCCTTGCGTTCCCTATACCCCCACCTTAACGTTTCCTATTTGGTGACATTGAAGATACTTTGCGAAGCGGGTTGCTTCTTAACTTGACGTGCCTAGGTTATTTAAGAACTATCACACTTATATGTGCAGTATATACCTACGTACGAAGTTGAAAGTGAGGGAAACAAAATGAGCAGTTAATCTCGCGAGCCGTCTAGTTTACCGGTTAATAGCACTTTCCTTCTTCCGATGACTGGTATACAAACTCAATCTATTATTATAGCTTTGACAGCATTGATTTACATTTCAAAGCAATATATTCCATCGGTTATTTTTCTTATTTTCTGTTCTAGATAGATATATGCTTTCACGGACTTTTTTAATCTACATGCTGGCATAGAAATTCCTACTGGACATTTTCTTGAATACACCAAATGGCCACTTGAGTCGTAGACGAATTAAAAGTATAGATTTGTGAAAAAAAAAAAAATCAAGATTAAAAAAATCATTTTGTAACAGTGTAAGACTACTTTTAGAATGATTTAAGAATTTATTGTTTTCACTTAAATGGATTTAAGTTATTTTCTAAGTCGTTAGTTCATTTAATCAGTCGGTTCATTAAGTGTACGTTGAAAACCACTAAATCCTATATATTATTTCTGTTGTCAACATCCCTTTATCTCAACTAATACAACGCCTACAGCAATTAATAAGGTATCAGTGGATAGAAATTTTTACTGCCTTCAGACATAGCATACGGGTATTCAGTTTACGTCAAAACAAATTGTTTGTTTAAAATTTGAGCTAAAATAAAAATCTAACAATATTTTTTGTATCAATTACCGAAAATAAACTCTCTTTTCTATTTGGCTTACTGGTATAAAAGTATTTCTGAAAATTCCGGAAAAATTATTACATTTATAATTTTTTTTTAAAACACACAAGAGGATCAATTTGACCAAAATTATTTTTTTTTGGTGGGGGGGGGGGTTATTTAAGGTGCACTTTCTGAACAGACTGATTATATCGGCACATGACATAAACGGACTCAAATCTAAAGCAGTAGACACAACATCCAGCCTTCCCTCCCCCACCCCCCTACCCCCGTCCCGCCAACATGTTAATACATCACTGTGAAAGAGACAACCCACATTTTACCAAAGATAATTTTTTTCGGCCATCCTGAGAATCAAGCCCGGGACCTCTAAGTCACTATGTAAGCACACTACTAAGATAAAGTGTTAGGACCCAATAATAATTGAGTGTACGTTAGCACCATCTTGCACGCACATGAGAGATTGTTATTGTACGTCATACCCCTTAGTCATTTGACCACTGTTAGAGGCTCGAAGAAGTATATATATATATATATATATATATTTTTTGTTTTCCTTCATCACTGGGTAGAGAGATCACTAGGTCGGTGTTACGAGTCGAAGTACTATATCCTCGGACTGTACTAGAATAACAATGGGCCTGAGTTTAGATCCAGGAAGCTCCAGCTCTGATCTGTTTGATAAAGAAATGCAGGTGCACCAATTAAAAAATAACAAGATGGAACCGCATCGATGGGTACGAGGACTAGACATAAAGATCATCTAGTGTATCCGTGGACAAGGAGCTCAAGGGGCTTCGAACCTTGGTCAGGTGTTGTTTTTCAAATTTATCATTCTTTCTTTTTCTCGATACAATTTTCCTCGAAATTGCACCTTCCCTATCTCTAACCCATTATATTAATTAAATGTACCCACATCTGTGGCCGCGTGGTTTAAGGAGCTACTTTCCAAATATAATAGACTGTCGACGATGGGGATATCGTGATTTAATCCACGTCGGGTGTATTGAGGAAGATTTTCCTAGATTTTCTCCCATTCGTTTCTCCACGCAAATGCAGGTGCACTTCCTTTAATTTAAACGTTTCTCATACTTAACCAACAAGTGCAATTCATACATAAGTGTATAGACCGAATAGGTAGTAAAACATGATGCTAAAAAAATAGTGCGAATAGCTTGGACAGGTAGTAAGATTTGGAGCAAAAATGAAAAAAAAAAATGTGTTGATGTTTTGAATGAATAAGTTATTATTTAATTATTAACAAAAAGAACTTATTTGTACGTAGAATTTAATCAATAACTTTATATATTTTGTGTATTTAAAGTTAGTTAAATGACATTTTAGATATTTTATGTATAGTATTTCTCTCTCTCTTTCTTGCTAAAAATAGATAAAGGAGATGAATATGTGTACCTTAGTGTTAAATGTTAAACATGGAGGTGAAACAAAAATAAGTTGTTCAATTAAAATATGTTAGCTAGCTAGCCCCGACATATTTTAAAAATTTGCTCCCACATTTTTCAATATATTTGGAGACTTCAACGCTAGATTGGTACATTAACCTGTTCGTTAAAATAAAACTCGTTTTTTTTTTAAACATTCTATGCTTTCAGAATCACCTGGTTTTTATTCGCCCAACCTGTTTGTATATTTATTTACGTATTTCACGTCAAGTAATATATTTAAAATAGGAAAAAAAAAATAACAAGGAAAGCCAAAAAAGATCCCATAATATGTTCTAAATGACGGTATTTTTAACACATGCTAAGGTAAGGCCTGTCATCAGAAATAAATAGGTACATTGCATCATAAGGTCACCACCTGTATCCTTTAACAAATTAATAACCTATCTCTTTCACCATTAGCTTAAGCTCGTGAGAGTATCTGATTGGAGGGTAAAAAGGACCCAACTCCAGTTTTCAATTTATTATTTTATTAGTGTTCATCATTTATTTACTCTTGAGAGAAAAAAAAAACCAGTGATTTGATGGGTTTTTTTTAATGTATAACACACTATTTAGCTTTCTTAAATAGAACTAATTATTAAATACATATTTTGTACTGATTTATTAATTTACTAGAACACTTATGTAAAAGAAGATTCGTAAATATTTTAACAATTTTTTTTTAAAACTTATGTGTGTTAATTTTTATATCTTTACGATTGATTCTATCAATAATATTAATTGATAACTATCTATTAGTCGAAATTTAAGGAGCTATAGCAACAGTAAGACCTACTTCAGTGTGGCCTCATCGTCTAAGACGTTACTACCACGTTATACTATACTGCCAATGACAGGGAGATTAGGGTTCGGATGCTGGTCGGGTCTATACTGAAGATGTTTTTTACCAAAAATGATTTTTGACTCTCCCTCCATGAAAATGCAGGTACTCTTCCTCTAAATTCAACCTTTTTCACCTATAGATCATTAGCGTAATTTTAATATATGAACACGTAGTAATGCAAGGTAAGAAAAAAAACTTTGAGTTAATATAATCATTAAAAAAATCATAGCTTTATTTATGTCTATTAAATTTCGAATTTTATTTTGGTAGAAAAAAATTCCATTAAAGGGACTTCAAAACCATCAAACGGGGTCCTATTTTTTTATTTCTCGTTTAATTTTTATAATAATTAAATAGCATTGCAATTATACAAGTTATTTTTGACCCATGGATAATATATATTTTTGTGAAACCCAAGTTTTCCAAACATTCCGAGACTTTGGCATACTTACAATTCTGGGTTGAATTGAGTTAAATGTGTTCTTATATGGTGTTTATCAAAGAGAGGTACTCATACCACTAGGGGTCCGCAAGCTCCCATGGAGTCTCGTCATAAAAATGAAATAAAGAATGTTGATCACATATAATTTAAAGATATAATATTGAAACAAGAACAATAAAATACTTAAATAATTCTAAAAATAATCTCACATTGTCATAAAACTATATTTTTCTTTTTAAGGAGTTTTTTTTATCGTCTACAGCTCAGGTGATTTGGCTTGGTCACGAAAATGGCCCGTAGAAAGCTTCCTGCCGGGATGTAGATTACAAAGCTTCGTGGTAGTATATATATATAAGGAACCAATACAAATATAATATGGAATTGTAAGACTATTCTCTCCAGGCGCAAATAGTAAAGTGAGTATGTATACTCGTCAGCGGAAGAGGGGAAAGTGTTATTAGCAGAATAAAAAAACAAGATGAACTACTCATATGTATTCCCTCTCTATTTATTCCATTGGCGTCCATGTGTGATAATCCTTTTAGTGCTTAGGTGCGTCAATTTATGATAAGAACAGCCTCTCAAAAATATCTTCAAACATCACTAATTCACACCATAAATAAGCGATTTCCAACTAATGGCACACTGAACAAGGTGTTTATATTATAAACGAACGCCATCCGTATATTTAAAAAGCAATTTCATCATTAAAAAAACAAGTATTAAGATAAGTGTTTAAAATTTCAATAGCTACAATTCTAACAAATGTCTTCCTAAATTATTTTTATCACCGTATCTTACTACCCATTTGGGTTATACGTCTATATATTAGGGATTAAAAAGGCTATGTTTAGAGGAAGTGTACCCACATTGGCGTGAAAGGAGAGTGTAAAACCATTTATGAAAAACCACACCTCAGTACACCCGACCGAGAGTCGAACCTCAATCTCCCCATCATCGGCGGTTTAGTTTAACACGATAGTAGCGCGTTGGATCACGTGGCCACCGAAGATGTTTAAAAACAATGTTGATCATGAATTTAAAAAGAATTAAATTTTTTACTCCTCAATTATTTTTTTTTTTTATTTTAGACTTTCCTCCCAAAAATCCAGCGGCTGCCATAATCTGTATGGGGCTGTTCTCGTAAGGAGTAGGATTAATATCCGGTGAGAGTTATGTCGCTTCTGCGAGACAAGGGGTCCTCGTTTGCTGTCTTACCGAAGAGTAGATCTGGTAAGAACCCGGGTGATGGAAGGGTAATGAGCATCATTTATTACCGAACACTCTACAATTCATTAATGGCTTAGCGTTTAGATTGTCGAAAGAAAACGTTTTTTAGGGTCATGGATGGCAACAACAAAAACTAAAAAAAAATTTAAAAAAATGGTTATATAAAAATTGTCTTCTGCACGACGTCATAGAAGGAAAGGTTGAGGGAAAGAGGATCTTAGGAAGAAGGAGGATTCAAATATTAGATGACTTGAAGGAAAGAAGAAAATTCTAGGAGCTGAAGAAGGAGGCAGAAGACAAGGCATATTGTCCGGCCTAACTTCACTGACTAAAGGAATAGATCTGTCGTAAGACAGAACACATAATAATATTAATAATTATAATAACTATACTATTTACTAATGACACGTGTGGCAAGCAAATATTTCAGATTGTGATTTTTTAGAAAGATAATAAACACCCTCAGATCACAATGATACTATTGACCACATATGAAACTATACATATAATTTATTGTGATGACAATATTTTATGATTCAAATAATGTGTTTAACTTTGATCTTTTAAAAGTTAATTTTATAGATAAAAAAATGATAATGTGGAAACGTGGAAGAATAAAAAAATATATAATGGTTTTATTTTGGTGTTCAGATATTTTTTTTTACATCTTCGATTGCTCTCCGGCTCATAATCCAATCCTGATAACAAACCATGTATAGAGAAAAAAAATGGCAGATTGGTTCAGAAACGGCCCGTTAAAGGGTTCAAAGAACCTATTCATAATATATAAACAAACTTTTTTTAAATTCTTATTTAGCGTAAAACGTATGGTCCAATCTAATGTGTTTAGTAAAAAAAACTAGTTTATTAATTATCTTTAAAACTAATATAAAAAAAAACAATGTCTGAAGCCTTACAAAAAACCTTCTTTGGTCCAGGAAAGATTTACAGAAAAAACAAGTAATAAATACAACAGGATCTTCTCGTTCACACGTGGTTTAGTTCTCCAGACGCTTTATGAGGCGAAAGGGTGGCAGTTATATGCACCCAACTCCCCCAGGGGGGGGGGGTATAGCGCCCCCCTCCCCCTCAGGGTCCGGCTATAAACAACTGAACTAGATACGTTGACCAAGTTGCTCCTGGCGGATTGAACTGAGGAACGATGTTGTTGTGTCAAGGGTTGGACAAAAAAAACAACCAACTCTTCTATAACCTGTTCCTCTTGAAGATCATCAATAATCATCAACGTAGAGGTTGAACGGCAGAATTGGCTCGGCCTTGCCTGCTCCAGTTTGAATCTTAGAAGTACTAAGAGTTGAACCCCGGATTGGTAGATGGAGGATTATTTGTGTCGACCGGTTCCTTAAGGTGAGAGTGTAGGGAACATGAGTTAATGCCAATGTTTCCACCGTTTTTGTGTCAACACTTTTTTTTTTTACAAAAAAAAACACTAGTAAATTGCTCCAATAGAAATATAATTTAATTTTATTCGCAAACTTGTGGCCGCATTTTCTAAGGCCTATCTCTGGTGTTAGACTAGGCTTCTAGTGATGGAGGGATGTGGTTCGAGTTCCAGTCAGGTGTACATAGGGTGGTTTTCCCTAAATATTTTTAAATTCTCCTTTCACGCAAATGTGGGTACACTTCCTCTGAATTGAACCTTCATAATTACTAATACAATAGAGTAATCGGCACATAGGTGTATAAACCTAAAGGGTAGTAAGACGCGTTGATAAAAAAAAAGTTATTACAATGTTGATATCAACAGGTTGTTGAATATCTGTAACGAGCTTAGCGGAATTAGATGAGAAACTTTTTAAATTAAGAGAAAAAAAATTTGTTATTAAATTCCAAAACACCCTTGACGAGAAATTTTGAGGTCAACATGTGAAGAAAAACAAATTCTATAATTTTTTTACTGGAGCAATATGTATAACCCGAACGGGTAGTAAGACGCGGTGCTAATATCAATAATAATAATAATGGAGCAATATTTTATTTATTTTTGGCAAAAAAATAATTATTTGCAAGAAAAACTACAACAACACTGACCTTTTCTCGCGTCCCCTTCCATCCCATCTTTGTATACGTCATGTGGTAGAAGGGGGGGGGGGGGG
>CABEEJ010004588.1:45602-61957 GCA_901482245.1 Timema douglasi
CCCCCCCCCCCCCGAGGAATTTTTGTAACTAGATATATAACCCTAAAATTAAGAATAGTTTACTTACTGAAAGGCCACAAGGAGAAAAAGTAGATTCTCAAAATCCACTTTAACAATTTTTATTAAATTCTATATCTAGGCAGTGTTTAACATTACAAACAAAAATGCAGTTCTCATTTTCCTATTAAAATTATTTTAAGGGCACTTTACATAAGCAGAACTTTTAAAATTTGTTATCATATATTCACTTTTATTTGAGATAATATATAATTTTTCATTGTTAAGTTGTAGTACTGTTAAAATTGAAAATATTTTTATTTTGATTTTATTTTTATAAAACCAATCATTTCTGAGGCATGTACAAATAGATATATATATATATATATTTATGGCGTATTTAGAAATATATTATTATTATTTAGCACCGCGTCTTACTACCCGTTCGGGTTATACGCTTTAAGTACTAAGTACACTAATTGATTGGGAATTGTGAAGGTTGAATTAGAGGAAGTGAACCCGCATTTGCGTGGAGGGAGAGTGGGAAACCATTTAGGAAACACCCCCCCCCCCCAGTTCCTGTCTCTTTAANAACCGAGATTCGAACCTCGATCTCCCCGTCCTCGGTGGTCGAGCTCAACACGACTAGCGCGTTAGCCAACTACGCCACCGAGGCGGGTATTTATAAATATAAAATATTGTTATACTTTTTGGTGGAGAGAGATGCTCCTTTTTTTTCAATGTGTCTGCAACAGTGTATATTATTGCAGTTATGCTCTTCGGTTAAGTGTTTCTTCAACAATGTATATTAATTGATTTACGGTTATTTTATATGAATATATAGCACTATCGAATACAGTATTCTAATTTGTTTTGTCTAACCTTATCATAAAGGTAAAATATCAATCACTAATCCAACTTGAAATTCAAAGATACATCTTAAAGACTGTAGTAATATTTAATTTTATTCCGTCCTTCTGTGTAGCTATGCCATCTGTGTTAGTTAAAGTGCGTGTAATTAAAATTCAAGGAATTATCCCTACGGGCATACGTTTCAATTTTATACCTCCCGCTGTGTTTTGATTTTTTTTTTTTGAACCGACTGTTATTTGTGACGTCACGTATTTGCGCAGGATAAAGAGTTGAGACCGTGCTAATGACTGGAGGGCAGAAGCCAAGATTAATAACGAAAGTCCTTTTTTATGTTCATTAAGAGGAATTGAGAATTGAATATAAAAAAAAGTCCCGACCCAAGCCATTCATTGAGCTCGCATCCTTCTAATGTTTGCTGTTTATTACAAATACGCATTCATTTCTCATGGCAATATGTTTTTGGTGTAAGACATTAATTAATCTTGAAAATATACTAAGTACTTTACGATAGGATAGTTTAGATATTTATTTAAAAAAATCAATTTATAACTAAAAATAATATACACACTTTATATATATACTCGCTTTGCTCGTTGGGGGCTCCGCCCCCTAACCCCCAATGGGCTTTCTTTGCAAGTGGATGTAAACTAATGTAATTCCAGAGCATTTTTTTTATAGGTCTTACCGTTTAGCCACAAGAAGTCTCCAAAGAAAGGTCCACACCGACTTTAAAGTTGCTCCGCCATTTTGAATATTTTCGGGGGTTAAACATTAATTTTTTTAGCTTTTTGGAATTTTCCCGTCGGTTACAGGCTAGAATCTATAAGTTTGCCAAATTTCAAGTTTCTATCTCATCTGTAAGTAGGTAAACAATGTCAGCCATGTGGCTTTATAGTGTAGTAATAATAGTAATAATAGGCTTTAGCATTTTTGCTTAGAGTAGTTAAATTCAATCATGGTAGTGTGTTTAATCGTCTGTTCATGTTTCTATCCAACATATTAAAGTGTAATTCGTACAGTATTAGGTTTTAAACTTTGCATCCATGTCCCTAAAGAGAAATTAATAAAATTTTAGATCCACTTCAGTGGCCGTATGGTCAAAAGTCTAAGGCATCACTCTCGCAGTAAACTAGACTAAACATGACGGGGATATTACAGTTCGAATCCCGATAGGGTGTGCTGAAGGTGAGTTTTTTCTAATTGGCTTTCCACGCAAATGAAAGTAAATTTCCTCTAAACTCAACCTTCCTAATCCTTAACATATTAGCAAAATTAGTACGTATCCATATAGCCTGAACGGGAAATAAGACGCGGTGCTAATAAAATAGTGATTGCTTTTGTCATTTTAAGGAGTTATTTTCACATCCATTACTGTTCCCAGCCTGTGGTCAGTTTTTATTCAAGTCATATATTTTCCACTACCGGCTTGCTAGGCCTGTCGTAGCTTCATATGCTTTATAATACAACTTAAGACTAGAACAAGCCCAACATCCAGTCCACGGCCGTCAAGCCATCACTGTGAAAACCATAAACCCACATTTCACCAATGATATATTTTTTCTGCCATACCAGGAATCGAACCAGGGACCCTTATCTCAATAGAAAAACACGCTACCGACTCAGATAAGGTGTGGGATAATCTTAGGGTCGTTCTATATGGTAGAGCAATGAGCCGTGTTTCATACGTTTAGAAATCTTGAGTTATTTAAGAAGTTGTTTTAATGTAGGCGAAAACTATATCAGATGGTTTCTGATCTCGTAAAAAGTTTAAACTTTGAGTACACATCGGATATTAACAGTTATATAAAGATATATATATATATATATATATATTAAAATGTTCCGATCAAATTTAAGGATGCTTATAACAAATATTCAAGAAATAATGAGAACACTATATTTATAAAATTAAACTAAACCTATCCACTGAATAGATTTAATTATTTATTTTAATACAAAATGTATTGTTTTTTAGTAATAATAATAATAATAATAATAATACTTAGCACCACGTTTTACTGACCATTCGGGTTATAAGCTTAAGTACTAACTAATCTAATGGGTTAAGAATTAGGAAGGTTGAATTTAGAGGAAGTGAACCCACATTTACATGGAGGGAAAGTGGAAAGCCATTTATGAAAAATCACCCCCAGTTCACCCGACCAAGATTTGAACCTCGATCTCCCTGGAGTCGGCAGTCTAGTTCAACACGAAACCGACGCGTTAGCCAACTACGCCACCGAGGCGGGTGTATTTTAGTTAAAACCTATTAAAAAATACTGACCTTAACTCCAGTTAGCTCCAAACCAAGCTTAACATAAAACCACAAGCAATAAGTTATGTGTAAGAAAGGCCGGTAGCCTTAACTTTGCCATTAAAGTCGGTTATTATGTTTATTATTATTATTGTTCAATGAAGGACCCAAGTAATCGCTTAACACGGAAGTAGGTAAAACCACTTCAAACATTGTAACAAACTAAGCTCATTCTCGCACTCTCAAAAATAAAAGAAATAATAGTAATAACAAACTTTCGCTGTACGATATTTAACCACAAAAAAACACACGTTCAAAAACACACACATTACTAGAAGAAGAAAAAAACGTGGCAATCTCAAACCGCTGTACATACAGAACAAGATTACTCCGCCAGACCCTATTTGTGGCTTTTATCAAGTCGAATAAGCAATCTTTTGCTTAGTTAGTGGCCCGTGAACAGAGGCGGGTTCGTTTACCTTACAAAGTGCACGTACGTTTGTTTTGTTTGTTTTTTTTGGCTGACGAGATTCTCAGCGGTTAATGATGAATTCAATTTAGTTCTATCATCGCCTAATGAGAGATGTAACCCAATATTTTGAATGAACACTTTCTAAACCTCTTCAATGGTCGAATGATCTAAAGCAATGGTATTCAACCTGGGGTACGCAAAACCCCATCCCACCCCCCGGTGTACGTACAATTTAAAAAAAATGTCAATAAGAAGGAAGGGAAAGAAAACTACGAAACTTCTTATCTCTTATCTTTTCTATTAATAAAATATAAAATATAAGGTTGTTGATTAAAAATAGCCCTGTTGTGATTTTTCGACATTATTTTGGCGTGATGTCAGGCCTCCACTGTGGTTCGGATTTCATGTTAAACTGTAGGTCCTTCATTTCATCTCACAATCACCCTACCATTACACATTAGCGTAAGTGAGTATAACCCGAACGGGTAGATAAGACGCGGTGATAATAATAATAATATATAGCTAGCCGTATTATTAAATATCGCGTTAAAGTTTAACACCTGCGCGGCCCCCTTAAAGACTTCCCAAGCACGTGTTATTTCTCCCAGATGGAGTGAGCGGGCTGTACTAACCAGCTGAAGGAATGAGCGCGCGCGTTGTTCCGGTTGGCTGAGGAAACCCACAAAATTAACTTTCGGGTTTGAAAACACTCAAATATAAGAGAGCCTAAGTTATGGTTAGTAGTTTTACAGGTTTTTTTTAACAAAACAAACCTTTTTTTTTTGACCGAAACAAATAAAACATCACTTCTGAAGATAATTTTAGTTTAAATTTTCAACACACAATAAACTCAAAGAGTTTTTGAATATTTATCGTGGGCATAATGGAACTAGACCAGGACTTTTTTTTTAATGGAGTTTATGTTTGAGGCAAATTATTCTCTGTCACAAACAAATCTTGCAATATGATACATACTACTTTGTTCATGTGTCCATTGGTACAGGTGATAGGTGAGTTGGATTGTAAAATTTCACAAATAATTTTATTTACTATCCTTTGAATATTTTAATTGTTAACATGCAAATAAATTATGTATACAGAACCACGTGGAGCCAATACTTTTCCTTGTAATTTTGGTCACCCCTAATTAAGAGATGAATTTTAAGTATTTTGTTTTAGTTCCCCTTGATTAGGTCAAATAATTATAATGCTTGTATTTTGAACCCCCCCTCCCCTTTTAATAAAAAAAATTGCGTCCAAATATTGTATTTTTTGCCTCCCATGATTCGGGGAATAAGTGTAATGCTTGTATTTTGGTCCTCCCTTATTAAAAGATAAAAGTCTCGTGCCAAATATCTTCCTAATTCTTATAACACTTATTTATAATGGCGATGATTTTTAGCAATCACAAGCATCCTGATGTAAGGTAAGATAGATAAAAAAAAAAGGTTGAGTGAGTGGACGATTACTTGCATGTTTGCACATTCATACACACACACTTATGATGATTTAAAAAAATGTTCATAATAATTCTACTTGGGATGGAGTCATTAGTCTTGGTTTTTGTGTTAGATTTAATACGCCACACACGCGAAATTCAATCTAACTTCTCATTCTTTTTGGCTTTTTTATTTAATTGCACCTCAGTCCTGAGTGTCTACAAGTAACCCTTTTAAAAAATAAAAATAAAAGAACTTCGTTATATTTCAGTTTTAAAATAAAGACCTTTTAGAAATCACAAACATATATTTTAGTGGCCAACATTTATAACATTTCACTATTTTAATAGAGTTATTTTACATGTATCTCTAATATCAATTACAATGACAGCTACAGACCCCACAGCTTGGCGTATGAATACTTGAAAGTTTATCTAAATCAAGATAATCCGCTCTCTACTGTACTGATTTCTTTTTAACATAGTGTCTTAATACCCGTTCGGGTTATACGCACTTACGCTAATTTGTAATGGTAGGGTGATTGCGAGATGAAATGGAGGACCTACAGTTTAACGTGGGATCCGAACCACAGTGGAGGCCTGGTATTCCACACATTCACAAGCTGTGATCAATACACGTCGTGTCAGAGGTGAAGGAAGGGTTTGGCAATCATATAAATCTGTACTGGGACCGAGGATTGAACCCCGGACCTCCAGCACAGAAGTCCGACACCTTACCCCTAGACCACCAGGTCACCTAATTAATTACGCTAGTGGTTTTAGGGATTATTAATATTATATTGAGAGGATGTGTGCTTGCATTTGTGTGAAGGAAGAGTGGAAAACCATTTTAGAAAAAACAATCTACGTACACCCAACCGAGATGCGAACATCAGATCTCCCTGTCGTCGGCAGTCTAGTCTACTGCGAGAGTAGAGCGTTATACCATGTGGTAATCGAAGTGGGTGTATTGTATTAAAAAAATATATCTGTTAAATAGTAGAGGTTCTTCACGTTGAAACAGATTGGTATTTCAGTTCTAGTAGCTTTGATTGTTTATTTAAGATCACAAGGAGTCCTTAGCTAAAAGGAACGAACGGAAAGGGGAATAGCTCTTTTCATTCTTTCCTCTGAAGGTATCCTCGGTCACAAATATCCACCGGATAGAGGAACGGACTATCTGGGGCTGAATCATTGAGGGGGGTAGAGGGGGGGGGGAGTAATCCCGGTCCTCTTTCCTCTCGAGCAACGTCCCACCCCCTCTCGTTGGGGCCGGGTGAAAGTACCGCTGTCCCCGCAAGACCATAAAGAGCCGTCGCCTTACAATCAAACACACAAAACCTGCGCAATTAAATTAGATCATAATATAGTGGTTTAATTTCTTAAACAACCCGCTTCGGTGGTCGCATGGTCTAACGCGCTACTCTCGCAGTAGACTAGACTGCCGATGATAGGGAGATCGAGGTTTCGAATCTCAATCGGGTCTACTAAGGGTAGTTTTCCCCTCAACGGTTTTCCTCTCCTCTCGTTCTCTGCGCAAATGCTGAGTACATTCCATTTAAAAATCAACCTCAATCATTCGCATTAGCATCATTTAGTGTACAATAGGCTATATGTGTTTAGCCTGAAATGATTAGTGAGACACGGCGACAAAAAAAGGCAGTAACTGTTGAAAAATTTCCTAGCTCTATCTCCGGAGAACATCAAAAGCGCAGATGAATGAGAAACCTCATATTAAAAGAGCAGATGAATGAGAAACCTCATATTAAAAGAGCAGATGAATGAGAAACCTCATATTAAAAGAGCAGATTAATGAGAAACCTCATATTAAAAGAGCAGATGAATGAGAAATCTCATATTAAAAGAGTAGATAAATGAAAAACCTCATATTAAAAGAGCAGATGAATGAGAAACCTCATATCAAAAGAGCAGATGAATGAGAAACCTCATGTTAAAAGAGCAGATGAATGAGAAACCTCATGTTAAAAGAGCAGATGAATGAGAAACCTCATATCAAAAGAGTAGATAAATGAGAAACCTCATATCAAAAGCGCAGAGAAGTGAGAAACCTCATATAAAAAGAGCAAAAGGAAAAAAACAACTGTATAACGTGGCAAAATGGCAAACATGTATTGTAGACAACTCTCGCACTTTTTGCAATAATTACAATAAACTAATAAAACTACAGGGTTAGGTTAGGTTGGTTAGTATGAAAACTAAAAAAACCGCTCAAACCAAAATAGATATGTGTCGTGCGTGAAACGAACCAACAAGCGGTGTTGCCATATGTCCTTCACAGACTTCAAACAATGGTGCAATTTAGATCTTTGTGCGCTTCTGATATATATACTCCACAGCAGACTTTACCCAACCAGTACGTAACCCTGTATCTCATGTTTTGTGTGACGGGGTATACTCATTGTGCACCTCGCGGGGTACACCTTGACCGCACCCTGATACCAGAGTAGAGCACGCGGTCCTTTAGTCCAGTCCGGTCCGCACAACGGACAGTCTTCTGTGCTCCAGTAGCCCACTTTAACGCGTGGACCATGTCGTGCAGAGTTCCAGCACCTGAACAATGGACCGGTGAGGAGGGAGGATGGGGGGGTATTGTTCGATTCCCGTGCGGAATGGTACTTGTACAATTGGTTTGATGACGACAAGGAAGATGCAGTTTTTACTGTCGGGTTTTATTTTATCACCTGCTTGGGTTATTCGCATAAGCACCGGAACCTAGGAGGATATATCAGGGAAAAATTTCTCACGCACCAGCCCTTCTCTGTTCTCTTGTTAAGGTGGGTTGGAAGGGAATGCGATTTAAGGCTAGTGTTTATGCAGTTTTTATAGTAAAACATATTTTGGCTAAATAAATAAGATATCGCTCCAGTATAAATATATTATTATTATTATTATTATTATTAGCACCGCGTCTTACTACCCGTTCGGGTTATACGCTATTACGCTAATGTGTAATGGTAGGGTGATTGTGAGATGAAATTAAGGACCTACAGTTTAACGTGGAATCCGAACCACGGTGGAGACCTGGCATTCCCCACATTCACAAGATGTCTTGTCAGAGGTGAAGGAAGGGTTTGGTAATCGGATAAATCTTTGCCGGGACCGAGGATTGAACCCCGGCCGCCAGCATAGAAGTCTGATACCTTACCCCTAGACCACAAGGTCACCAGTATAAATATAAGAGTTTAATTTTCCTCACGTGGTGATATCAATTTCAATGTAGCCAACAGGTGTGGTTTACAACTGCCTCAAATGAGAATTATAAAAAACTGTTCAAATTGAAAAATATCAGACAATTTAAAGGGAAATTTGACACTCCTTTCTATCTGACAAGTTGCAGAAACATTGATATTGATATTTTTTTAAAATTAGAGCCCCTAATTAACTCATTGTGTCGATGGGCCTCGAAACACTTAAATTATATATTTCTAAATCTAGATTATAGTAAGCATCTACCAACAAATTTTACCAAATTGGATGCCTTGAAACTATTTATATTGGATATCCCTTGAAATATATTCATAAATGGGTTTTGAATATGCGTGGAAGCAGGTGACCTGGTGGTCTAGGGGTAAGGTGTCAGACTTCTATGCCGGGGGTCCGGGGTTCAATCCTTGGTCCTGGCAAAGATTTATCTGATTTCCAAACCCCTCCTTCGCCTCTGATAAGACATCTTGTGAATGTGAGGAATGCCAGGCCTCCACCGTGGTTCGGATTCCACGTTAAACTGTAGGTCCTCCATTTACATCTCACAATCACCCTACCACTACACATTAGCATAAGTGCGTATAATCCGAACGGGTAGAAAGACGCGGTGCTAGTAATAATAATATGCGTGGAAAATATTAAAACAGGGGGGTTGAACACCCCCACACCCTCCTCTGGTTCCGGAGATCCTGATCACTAGTGACCGTCATCGCTGTCCTAATGTGAGAAGACCCGAAGGTGATCTAGGAAATGGTCTCGAGTTCATTAACCCTAAAGGTTGATCCCGGTCGCTAATAACCTTTTTAAATCGTGTTAGAAGCCTGCCTAAAAACATCCGTAAAACCGGACGGATACTTATCACCCCTCTTGACCCTAACAGACATTTGAGAGATGCCCAAATGAACTCTACGACACGATGTCCCGACTCAGTCCAGTGAGCTGTGTTCCGAGAAAATTTTTCTTTTAATTAGTTACGTTCGTCAAGAAATGGAAGACCCCAGTCGTCATTCAAACGAGGCGGCTCAAAACAGAACACCTTGTAAAAGTTTACATTACTCGTGTTACGATAGTTTTTTATTTTATTCCTATTACTAATTATGTCCGTTATAGCCCCCCCCCTCCCTTTAAAAAGAAATGTAGGCCTACCTGTTTATCTGCCTCACCTTTTACCCCCCTTCACAGCCTTGCATTAGCCTCCTTTTCTTTTTTCACCGTCCAAATTTAATTAACTTTGTTTGGCGTTTCTTATTAGAGATTAATTTAGGCCTACTTAATTAAACGTCGACTCTTCTAATAAAGTTAGAAAGTGTTTTTTTTTTGTCGTTTATATTTTTTCCACTTAGCCATTTATCAATCGTTTATGGGTATAGCTTTACGTGGTAAACAAATTGACCTGACTGTCCAAGACTTATTAAAAAGAAAACTCTCTATCTTCTGCATTCTTTAGCACCACGTATTCTTTTTAATCATGGCGTCTCATTCATTACCTTTTCAGGTTTTAATGAGGTAGATATGAGGTAGGATTAATTTTAGAGTTAGTCTACCCGCATTTGAATGGAAGGAGAGTGGAGAATAATTCAGGAAAAAAATATCCTCATTAGACCCGACCGGGATTACAACCTCGATCTCCCACTCATCAGCTGGCCAGTCTTACACGAGAGTGACGCCTAACAGTTCTTGCTGGTAGAGAATGTTGGTGCTAACAGTAGATGGCTCTATCTATATATGTTTAACTTGACTGGTACCAACAGTTCTTGCTGGTAGAGAATGTTAGTGTTACCAGTAGATGGCTCTATCTATAGATGTCCAACTCGACTGGTACCAACAGTTCTTGCTGGTAGAGAATGTTGGTGCTACCAGTAGATGGCTCTATATATGTCCAACTTATCTGGTACCAACAGTTCTTGCTGGTAGAGAATGTTGGTGCTACCAGTATATGGCTCTATCTATACATGTCTAACTCGACTGGTACCAACAGTTCTTGCTGGTCGAGAATGTTGGTGCTACCAGTAGATGGCTCTATCTATAGATGTCCAACTCGACTGGTACCAACAGTTCTTGCTGGTCGAGAATGTTAGTGTTACCAGTAGATGTCTCTATATATGTCCAACTTATCTGGTACCAACAGTTCTTGCTGGTAGAGAATGTTAGTGTTACCAGTAGATGGCTCTATCTATATATGTCTAACTCGACTGATACCTACAACAGTTATTGCTGGTAGAGAATGTTGGTGATACCAGTAGGTGCTACCAGTAGATGGCTCTATATATGTCCAACTTGTCTGGTACCAACAGTTCTTGCTGGTAGATAATGTTGGTGCTACCAGTAGATGGCTCTATATATGTCCAACTTGTCTGGTACCAACATTTCTTGCTGGTAGATAATGTTGGTGCTACCAGTAGATTGCTCTATATATGTCCAACTTGTCTGGTACCAACAGTTCTTGCTGGTAGATAATGTTGGTGCTACCAGTAGATGGCTCTATATATGTACCATCTCGGCTGGTACCAACAGTTCTTGCTGGTGAAGAATGTTTATAGTAGGACATAAAGAATTCGACCCGGGTAATTAAAAACTACACCAACAAGCTTAGTCACCTTCAAGGACAATCTACTCTCTTCCCCCCCTTTGTCTATAGCCGAGGTGACTGGACCATAGTCTGAGAATGATGATGATGGTGATAATGACTTGTAATCATGTTCTGGGTAATGATAGTGACGTATGTGGACTACCCGCTGTGACTTTGTGCGTTAGTTTCTGGTCGCGCCGCCAGGGGAAGAACTTGCAGGAAAATATGGTAGCAGAGTAGCTAGCATTGATAGAAGGTCGCAACATTTATTTTAAGACTTCAAAAATTGACATCATCTGTCAAATATTTACAGTTTTATATGACGTTTAGGGTTGGTAACATTTTTAAACTGCCGTACAGTTTTGATTTTAGTCCTAACATTATAATTAATATACAGATAACTGATATTTGAAAGTTGTATATATATTTTGAAAATGGCTTAACCGATTTTGTTCAAAATGTATATCTCTGGAGTCTTTTACTTTATAAATAAGAATACATTTTTTTGTTTTAGTAAAAAAATCGTGGTTAGTTTATGTACCAATGACAGCCCAATTATTTTTTAATTGTGGCTATTTAAAAAAAAATTATACTATGAGAAATTATGTGAGATTGTGTGGCAGCATTTATTTTATATATATAATTTGCTAAAAGTTTTTTTTTGAGAGTTTCTAAAAATAAAAACCGAAGCAATGGTGTGTTTTCCAAAGTTGTGAACATGTTTTATAACTGTATTCGGTTGGTTCCCACGTTTTTGCTAAAGTTGAAGAATCCGGTACTATAAAATGCATTGAGTTAATCCGAGTATGGAATATTTCAAGACGTAAACTATAGTCCAATTTTTATATGAAGACCTCTTTTTTATATGTCAGCAATGATAACGTTTTACTATATTATTATTGTTATTTTATAAGTACTGGTAATTTCTATCAGAAGTAAGAGCAGTAGATCACATGGCTTGACGTATGGATACGTGAAAGTAGATGTAGTAATTTGTATAGCAATCGGAAAAGACTCTTTCTACAAAAATTGAACTGTAATAAAGGCTACCGAAATAAACAGGAATCGAAGTGAACCTACCCGACAGGAATTGGACAAAAACCAGAAACACTAGTGTGAGATTCTAAATGTATGTAATCTTTAATCTTATTCCAATAAACATTAAGAGTTAAAAAAAAATAGACTGTTGGCACTTTTCCTTTACTAGTCTTTCAAGTGATGTCAGGCAATATAAACTCCGATTCTGTTGGGGGGGGGTTTAGTAAAAAGACAACTTTACACAAACAACATTAATTGAAAATCATTAAAATTAGGAAATGTAGACATAAGTACTATTTGATTTATTGATATTAAATTTAGTCTAAAAAGTTATAAAACGAGTCCAATAGCATTTCCTTATGTGTTGCTGCATAATTAATCTTTACACAATTAACTAAAGGAAAGTTGCTTCAATGGCCCGATGGGCTAAGGCGTCACTCTTGCAATAGACTAGACTGCCAATGGCGGAAAGGGGGATAGGGGAGATTGGAGATCGAATCGTGGTCGTATGTACCGAAGGTGGTTTTTCCCAAATTATTATCCCCTTTTTTTCCAAGTAAATGAGGGTGCACTTTCTCTAAATTCAACCTTACTTATTTCTAATACATTAGCACAAATTGTGTATAAGCTTATAACACAAAAAAATAGTGGGAAGTGGTGATAACTAAAAAAATAAACGTGCTAAGAATGTAAATACAAATTTTTCCAATAATTTTCCAGTTTTCAAATGACGGGCTTCTTATACAAAACTGGACTGTAGCTACCAGTACAAAAGGTGTCAATTATTGAAGGTGGCCTGCTTCGGAAGAAAGCTAGAACCTTTCTTGAAGGTCATCTTTCACTGATACAACTTTATCGCTCATTTAATTTACAACCGTGCCGCGTATTTTATTTTCAAGCCTTGGGTAAAAAAAAAGGAAGAAGTTTTTTTTATTAAAAGAAAGTGTCCCGAGGTAGAAAAAGTTTTTCACTCCTCGTGTCTAGTCTCTGTGGTATATTGATCAGAGTTCCCGGCTGCAGATCCAGAGGTCTCGGGTTCAATCCTTTAACGCTTTCATATTTTTTTTTCTTTGAAGCAGTGTTTCTGGATGATTCTGGAACGGGATCAAACTCAGCGTCGTCAGGACAAATGGGAAGCTATTTGAATGAAGAATTAGCAGCTCCGGTCTAGAAAGCTGAGATTAATGGGTAGAGGGTCTGTTGTGCCGACCACATGACACCCTCTATCCTCAGATGTTGGCACTATCTTCACCAACACACGGTGACCGCTTTGTTGGTATGACGGCGGCGCAAAACCAAGTCAGAAAGCAGCGCTGTGATTTGCCACATGTAATGAGGCAAGCTAGATTTACAGACGTCTTGCGGGTTACAGACTATGAAAAACATGTTTGTTTGATTATTTTTATTTTTTGTAATTTTGTTTTTGCAGCGTGCTTTACTATCCGTTCTGGCTATCTGCAGATTGAACTAAAACGATGAAGGTAGAATTTGGAGGAAATATACCTTCACTTGCGTGGAGGTATTGTGGTAAGATATTAAGGTCATTTTACAATGAGAATCACTAAGATTGTTTTTGGGTCTATAACATCTCGGCAGGGAACTTAGCATATGTGAGAGTGGTGGTGTTATCTTGGGAAATATAGCAATAATTATCAATGTATCATCCTATTCCAGCAACACCAACAAGGTAAGGAAGCCGGCCTCCTTTTTACCTGGGTATGTTATTATTTGGGAATATGTGACCCTCTGTATCTGCCAGTCATATTATGTTCTGCTAGTCTGTTTTGTCTCTACAATCAGTACAGTCAAAGCAAGAAATTTAATTAAATATACATTAATATTTTTTTTTGCAATGATCAATTCGGACACAATAATAAAATTAACGAGCAGTGTTGTTTTAAAAAAACAAAATAATTTGTAAATTACGACATTGTATAAAACATTTTAATTTTTTCTCCGTCTATTTGGGGTATTTAACGTGCACTTTCTGAGCAGATTTATTATATCAGCACACGACTTATAAACTAACTTAAATCTAGAATAGACACACCATCCAGTCTCCAGGCCGTTAATTCTTAAAAGTAAAAACCACATTTCACCAAAGATAAATTTTTCAGCAATGACGGGAATCAAAACCCTAGCTACAGTAGCCCCATGGATTCTTTGGTGCTAACTGACAGCTCACAGCTGACTTCTGACAGTCAATATTTAGGTATATACTGACCGTCAGAAGTGACAGCTGCTAAACACACGTTTTTGCAGATCATATGGTTCGGCGTAGGGATACATAATTTGGTCTGGTAGCTTTTCAAAGCCGTCAGCTGTGAGCTGTCAATCAGCACCAAAGAAGTCATGGGGCTACTGTAGGCAGACAGACACGTTACCAACTGAGCTAAAATGTCGTAAATGAGATAAAAAAAAATTATCGGGGTATAAAAAGAACAGATAAAAGATATATACAACGAAAAGTTAGGTTACTTAAGTAACAACTTTAATTGGAAGATATCCTGGATTGATTAGTTGGTGTGTAAAACCTTGGTAACAGGGTTCAAATCCCTATACAAATGTTTTTATAATTTAACACAATCATTCGAATGGACATTCTTTTTTAAAAAAAAACAATTTTTGTTTCAATAAGTTTAAAGTACCCTCTAAGGGAAGTCCCAGGCGGTTGTAGCCCATCAACTATATACAATTCTTCTGCTACTTCAAAGACTCGTTCCTAAATATAAAATCTAACTCTACCTCTTGAAAGAGTCGTACAGTACAATAACTCAAACCCACTGAGCTAATTGTCTAGATGGCTTTAATTGGTTCCCTGAGAGACTAACTCTTCCGGAATGAAAACGTTAAACTCATCCAAACTCGAACGATATCAATCGAGAACAATCGAATTATATGTTGTCGTTGTTTTGTTTTGTTGAACAAAACGAAGAGAGAGCTGTAGTAGTGGAGTGCTCTTCTTATCGTGTTCCTTCCGACGTTAATTCAACGTCCAGTTAAAAATAAAAAATAAACAAAGGAAAAAAAAAGAAGGGAATAAGGTAATTGATACAACCGGTTGACATCTTGAGAAAGAGTAATGAGGGATTTAAGGGGAGGTGGGGAGTGAGAGGAAATAATCGGATGATAAATAATGCGACAGGTTCTTGTGGTTTGGGAAACCTCCCTTCGAAGAAACGCATCTCATTTGTTGAAAAATCTCTTAGTGATCCATCCATGGAAATTCCTGTTACGTAAACTTGAACAACGATTTCCGGAGGAGATAATCCCAACATATTCCCATAAAATATATTTTATTAGTGAAATATCTTTTTACATACATACCTAATCATACCGCACCGTTCCCTTACAGGGTAGGCAAAAAAAAACTGTACATATATATTAAAAAAACAATTTCGTACTTAATTAATCCTCACCAACTTTCTCCACACTTCCATATTCTTCAATATCATCCTTACACCAAGTCATACATGCTCTTTAATTCTTAAAACTTTTAATGTTTCTCTTTTTTCACACATTCGTTTACAACATTAAGCCACGTCTTTAATGGCCTAACCCTTCCTTTTGATCCACACACACACTCTACCTTCATATATTTGCTTCGTAACTCGATCCACTCTCATCCTCTCAACATGCCCAAACCAAAGTAAGACACTTATTTCACATTGACCTGCAGGATTCTCCTTCAAATTCCGAAAATAAATTCAAGCGGGAGGGTCACAATGACCATTTTCTTTTGGGAGTAATGTCTTGAGTTCTACAAAACCTATTCAATTATTTTTCTTGAAAGAATTTACTTCGAGGAATATATTTTAACGCCGTTTGGGTTATACGCATATGTTATAATTATTCTAATGTGTTAGGGATGAGAAGATATTCATTTATAAAACGTGCAGCCACATTTTCTTTAAGAAAAAACCATCTTCAATACAGTTTGGCCGGGATTCGAACCCAAATTTCCCCGTCACTGGCAGTCTTGTCTATTGAGAACGTGATGGCTTAGACCATTCGACCATAGAAGTAGTTTTAGAAATATAACTTCGAATTATGAACAGATCTATAATATTTTTATATATGCACTACTTGAGAGTGAATCACATTCCACACGAAATAACGAGATTTTGCGCATCATCAAAATAAGTTTACACGCAAAAAAAAACTAAATAATAATTGTAGGTCCCGGGTTAACATGTAGATTAGTGAAGTGTTCCTGAGATAAATAATAAACATTATCCGGCCTTTATTTTTATTTAAAAAAAACTACAACATAATAATAATCGTGCAATACAAAATGTTAAAAACCACCAGCAACAAGTATTCATCAAACAGACAAGTTTCTTATGATTAATGCGGCGTGTTAATCATTAATTGAATGTTTTGTGACGAGTACGTGTTAAAATTATTATAGACACACATGTTATGTTTTATGAGGCCGTAACTAGTAGAGGTTTTTGATGCTTGAGCAATTAATTTAGGTTTGAAAGTG
>CABEEJ010004589.1:0-36510 GCA_901482245.1 Timema douglasi
AGTAGTTTCGGAGCCTATTCATTACAAACAAACAAACAAACAAAAAATCAAACCTTTCCTCTTTATAATATTAGTATGACAAAAACTCATAAAGAATGTACTGTACATACACGACTAAATCACACACACACACATTTTATAAATGGAAATTAAAAAATAGACATGCAATGAATAGCCTTTAACAATTAACTCCTGCATTTTGATAAATATAGTTTTACTTCACAAATATTTGCCTGTCTAAATGCAACCCTTTCCAGCTTAGTTACAGTGTCTCACCAGGAATGTGTATTTTATAACTATTTAGGTAAGGAGTGTACTAGATTCATTGGCTACATTAGCTATCACTCCAACAAGTGTGTATTGAAAAAAGTCTGTGTTTGTTTATTGATTAATTTTTAAAATATTGATAATATTTAAAATATGCTTATTCAGAATATATGCCTTGAAATTAATAAACAAAATTAAAAATGACAGAAAGTTATACAAACCAAGAAAATATGACCTTAATATTAAATATTACCTAAGAACGAGACGACAACAAAAATTCAAACCAAAGGATAGTGTAACAGAATGTAATCTACACATTAAAAGATGACAAGTATTTTTAATTTTTAAAATTTATTTGAGATATTTAATGTGCACTCACTAAACCGACTGATCATATCAGCTTATATCTAGAACAAACACCACATCCGGGCCCCTGGCCGTTAATTCCTCATTATGAAAGGCGGAACCCCACATTTACCAATTATAAATTTCTCGTCCATGTAAAGAATTGAACCCAAGCCTTAGATCAAGCAGGCAGGCATTATACCAACTGAGATAAGGTGTCGGACGATAGCATGTGATCAATATTACAGGGCCCTGGAGATCAACTTTTACAGACCAGCGAAAAATTTTTTAAAACAGGTAAGGCAAAAACATTTAGACAATCTATGGTGAGGAAAGTAATGGACCATGAACTGTGGTTTCCTTGACATACGGTGGAGCTCACACGAATGGTAAAAATTCAAAATGTATGGTATGAAGTTTGCTTATATTTAGATAGTGAATATTTACTTTTTAATTAAAGTGTTAAAATACAAGTTACTAATCGTCTAATTGTTTTGGTTCATCCTGTATATACAGTTACATAATACATTAAAATATGCATTTTACTTTCTCATATCCAGTTTCTTCTGCACGAGGTCATAGGAGGACAGCTTTAGAGAAAGAGGAGCCTAAGAAGAAGGAGGATTCAAATATTAAATGACTTGAAGGAAAGAAGAAATTTTGGGAGCTGGAGAAGGAGGCAGAGCATTGGTGGTCCAAGTTCACTGATGAAAAGAATGAACCTGTCTTAAGACATAACACTTAATAATAATATCAAGATAAAGTATTGTGATTGTGAGGATTTTCGACCTCAATATTATAATAAATCATTACGTTTTATGCGTGTCTAAACTAAAAAAAAAAGTTGATTTTACTATGATTATAACTGTCACTGACTGACCTCAGATCTGAAACGGTTTGATGAGGGAGAGGGGAGGGATGTACAACTTTGGTAAAGCATAACATGTGGAGTCTGTAAGCGTGACCATTCACAAGACATGATTGAAAGGATAAGAGAGATTAGATTTCTTACCCAATGATCGGTTTGATGGGTGTTGTTCAAACTTGATATTTAGTTACTGTATACCTCAGGATGTTATTTTAATTCTGTCCCCAGCTTTAATTTAAATGTAGCATACTGATAAGTGAATTTTGAACTAAATGTTTTTTCGGGGATATATATTTTTTTATTACATATAATACAGAATAGGTTTGACCTTCCAAATAGCAATATATAATTGGTCTTTTGGGCAAAATTTCATTGAAGGATTGTCTACTGAAGAATGATTTTAGAAAATTTGAAGTATTTCAAAACTAGCTCAAATGTTCTTGTTTGAAATATAAATATATGGAGTGATTTACATTACAAACAAATATCTAAACTTTCTTTGGGGGCAAAAAATCTTGATGCTTAGCTTACAGAAAATATATATATATATATATTTTAGAAATTTGAAATATCATAAAAATTCCTCCAAATATTTGATTTAAAACATGCATTTGGTGAGTTTTAACAAGATCAACATTTTTTATGTTTGTATTTCTCTAAAAAATAAATAATATGTTATTGATGAACCATTTTAGAAAATTATGTATTAAAAAAGCTTTAACGATTCTGTTAAAATGAGTATATGTGTAATATTTTATACGGTCACTAATAATGTATCTTCGTTTAAAAAAGTAAATTAACTTGTGGGTAGTAAACTTAAAAATAGAATTTATTAATTTGAAATATTTCAAAATGGTCTGTAAGAAGGAATATGTTCAAAATGGATACCTTGGAATTAACTTACATGGTAAATAAGAATATATTTTTACATTTCTATGAATATGTATAAACATATATATTTGTGAACATGTAAAATTATACATTTTATATATATAATATTTTAGGGTAGCTTATATAAACAACCATTATGTTAAATTTGTATTAAAACGTCTGAAAAAAATTTTTTGTTTGAAATGCATATTAAAAGAGTGCTTATTGTGAATTATGATTAACAAGACCATATTCTTGTTCATCTAAGAAAAGCTCTCTGAAGTGAAGTTTACTAAGACTCTGATATTGAAAATTTTGTTCCAAGTCATAGTTTAATATATGAGAGAGTTTGTAACATTTGCTCAAACTATTTTTTTTTTTACGGGAAAGAACAAGTTTTAATAACTATATACATTATTTTTGGTGACTGATTCTACACATAGATATAATTTAAATGACTTTGACTATGGCATGTTGACTAATGTTTATTTATCATCTAGTCTGTCTTCCCTTTGACGGGGAGGCTGAAGTTTGACTTCAATCTGGGTGAACTAAAGTAGTACTTTATTTTCTAAATACTTTATCATTCTCCCTAAATGCAAATTCTTTAAATTAAAACTTCCTTATCACCCCATTTCCCTGTGAATCCTTCAAAGATCACTGTAAAATTTGTGAACCTGGTGCCTTAAGTAATGTGACCACAATTACGAGTAATATATAAATAACAATGTGTTAGTTTAATATTAGAGGATTATATTAATTAGAACGCTTAGAAAACGAA
Organism: Timema douglasi; assembly: GCA_901482245.1. Lineage (NCBI taxonomy): Eukaryota > Metazoa > Arthropoda > Insecta > Phasmatodea > Timematidae > Timema > Timema douglasi. The sequence goes on from CABEEJ010004589.1 coordinate 3,132, forward strand.
TATAAACCATTTCCTCTATTGGCAATGGACGAGTAAGAAGTAGGTCTTTACAAGTAGTATATCCATATTGGCTTGGATCAGGTGACCTGGTGGTCTAGGAGAAAGGTGTCAGACTTCTGTGCTGAGGGGTCCGGGGTTCAATCCTCGGTCCCGGCACAGATTTATCTAATACCAAACCCTTCCTTCACCTATGACAAGACGTGTGTATTAATCACAGCTTGCGAATGCGGGGAATGCCAGGCTTCCACCGTGGTTCGTATTCTACATTAAACTGTAGGTCCTCCATTTCATCTCACAATCACCCTACCATTACACATTAGCGTAAGTGCGTATAACCCGAACGGGTAGTAAGACGCGGTGCTAAGATGTTGATGTTGCATATTGGCTCGGGGAGAGGGTGTTAAAATCCCAGGGATAAATCAAATGCTAAAAGTACCACCCTATAGATCAGGATAGGATTCACACCCCCACCTCAATTTAAACGTCAATAGCTATAAATCTATTAGTAATAAATTAAGAGTTACTATGATTACTATTTTTGCACAGACGACAATCACAGATGTTGGTATATATCTTCCGACCTATATACATTTTAAATACATAGATATGTGTTTCTAAATCGGCCTTATTAGGCAGTTTTTGCTGAGATATTTCATAAAAATAGAGCTCATTATTTGCTTGTTGATTGAGTTTTTTCTACTATTTATTTAATTATAACTAATTCGTCTGTAATTTAAAGCTTGTACATCCACCCTTTCGTTTGCGCTCTCTTTACCCCTCCTCGGATTTTAAAAGTTATAAAATATTCATGGTTCTAACTACGTACTTTTAAAACAATCCTAATTGCAATTAAAATTTCCGCCCACAGGTATAATTACGGCGCCTCCGAACTGAAAGTAATGAAATGCCACTTTAATATTATGGTAGTGTAGTTTAACAAACATCGAATTACTTGTACCTTCTACTTTATTTTTTACGACAAGGTTAGTGTCGAACACAGGGTTACTAACCACTTGCTTTCCCCAATTCTTCAAAACACATAAGTCCCAGCGCGTTGCTGCTTTTCAATTAAATCTCGACTTGAAATTCTTTCTTTACCTCGTAAGGTAAGTTCTTTTACTTCAGGTTTTGTGTGTATCACTACTTCTCTCTTTTCTTCAAGAGCCTAACAAATTTTTACATGGTTCACAGAGGAAATTTAAAAAGGATATAAGACGGGGAACGAGGACGGAAAAAAAGAAGTGCGTGTGTACTTGCAAAAGAAACAGAGAGAACGATGAAAAGAAAGAGGATAGAGAAGCAATAATAATAATAAAAAAGAAGTACTTGAAGGAAACGGAATCCAAGATTCGTTGAATAGGTGAGCAAGCAACTGAAGGTTTGATAGCTTCCATACAAGAGAGTTCTTGCAGTATTTTTTACGACAGCTGAGAGTTTGAGGTGGGTAGAGGGGGGTTTCTTATATTGGACCCATGACGACCCACGAACCCATATGATTCTCATTTGTCACAGTGGATGACTTTGAATATCCGCCACCTTTAAAGGCTTCCCTGTACAAAGTACACGTCACACACAAGAATCTTAAAAGGAGATTTAAATTGTATTGTAATTTGCTCCCGTGTTTTTTTTTTTTGTCATTGAAAGAAAAGAATTGAAGATGAGGTATGGAGGAAGAGGGATGTGTGGTGGAGGGGATATTGTCGTAGGGTTTACACAATGTCAGAAGAAGATTGCCCCGCGGTAGCCAAGACCGGAAAATGTAAAAGGATAACCTCTGGATGTGACCCATGACAACTCCGTTAAGGAATGAAGAGATGATGACAAAAAACACGACCAGATCACAGCAATGTTAATTGTGATGGAGATATGGTTTTTCATCAATTATAGCATTCAATGTTGTATTGTGTTTTTAGAGCGCGCTGCGTCTTACTACCCTTTAAAGGTTCGGGGAGAGGAAGGTATAACGTGAACGAAATGTACCCACATTTTGGTAGAGGAAAATAATTATTTAGGTAAAAGTGACTTATAATACACAGCCGAGATTCAAACCCCAAACTCTCGGTCACCTGCAAACTAGATAAGACGATATTCCCACCTCAGTCTGCGTGCACAGGTATGCGGCTTAGTTCATTTTTAAGTGCTGGTTGAGTGACAACTATTCTTAGTATCGATAGCGTAAGATGATTGTCACCACAATTCCTCCTACATTTCTAAACTGATTTAAAACGTTGAGATTCCGACTTGCAGATCTGCAACTAATAGTAAGAATTTTTAAAATTGTGGTCGAGTAAGAAGTTATGTGACTTTTATGTATAGCATAAGCTTTTAAATGCATAAAGGTCAGCAAAATTTTCCTTAGCACACTTCTTAAGAGTATGACCATTAGTTGTAATTCTGGACGGCTGGATGAAAAAAAAAAATACATCAACGATTACAATCAGCTACAAATTATTAAAGGTGGAGTTGTGGTGATACACTTGTTTTTATTACTATACTAGCAGTGAATTACCTGGCTTTTCCTAGAAGAAATATTTTAGTGTAAAATGGTTAAAAAGCTGTAATAAATGCAAAAAAAAAAAAAAAANTAGAAAAAAAAAGAGTAAATAGTAGATCAAACCGAAACGTTTAGAAAGGGTAAATGACTTGAAAGAGTAAATTTGGCAATAAGGGCAAAAAGGGAAAAACGGGTATTAGTTTAGAGGTAAAAGATTAAAAAGGTGCAAAAAGTACCAAGATACTGGAAAATATATACAATATAAATTATATTAGCGTTTTTTAAACTGGCTGTATATTGAATGTTATCACTAGTTTCGTTCATACCGATGCCATCTTCATATTTGTCAGAGCCATAAGTGAGACTAAGAAAGATCAATGAAAGTAACAACTTTCTCTAACCCATACCAGAAGATTAGTGCATTGTAAACACAATATCCCAGAAATGGGTAAGGGCTAGTATTCATATTTACATTGCATTAATTTTGCTTCTTATACTTACAAACTTGTGTATATTGGATTTTAATTTACTCAAAATGGTTCGTTTCTAAATGGTTTCCCTCTTTCCTCCACTTAAATATAAGTAAATTTGCTAATAAATGCTAATTTTTTCATCCCTATTACACTATCAAATAATGTTTGGGGAAAAAAAAGAAAGAAAAGCAACGTCATTTCCCAAACAGAGTCCTCAGAGATGATATTCGGTGTAGTATTTTTTTTAAAAATACAGTTTATTTTTACAACCAGAAAGGACCCCATAACCTGAAGAGCAATGGAAACACAAAACATTTTCGCGTTTAAATAAGGTAAACCCCTTCCTCTAAAAAAATATTCTTGAATAAACAAACCAATTCAAGACAGTAGAAGATGTGTTCATCTTGTTTGGATACACACAACACGGTCGCTGGTAAAGAAACCCACCAACATGCAACCATGTGTTTGTCAAGGCGGAGTTCTATTAATCCGTAGTCCGCTTCTTGTTCGGAACACTGTCCTACCCCGTTTCATGCAAATGCTGGTGCAACCTTGTGTAGCATGTCATAGTACTTNCATAGAGGAGAATTTTCAAGAGCCCTAATTTCAAATAAGACCAAATCTAGGGGGTGAGGTGAGGGCTGATAGAGGAAGGAATTGGGAAGATTTTTGGGCCAGTGGCTTACTAACTGTGGTACGCATACTTTTAAGGGTATTCAAGGGATTCCAAGGGTTGCGCGATGTACCAATAAGTGGTTTTAACCATAACGTATGTTTTTATAATAGTTGGTGTCAAATTGCAAATTTGTGTAGGATGGACTTTGTTCCAGACTTTAGTTGTTTTGCTTTCCAATAAGGCTTTATTTAATTTTGTAGCTACCATTTATTTATTTTTTAGCTATGGTGTCATAATACTTAATCAGTATACACGCATATATATTATTATTATTACTATACCAATAGAGGAGAGAGGAATAATTTTACTGTTAATTCACCCACATTAGCATAGAAGGAGATTAGGAAATTATTTAGGGAAAAAACCCTCAGTAGACCTGACAAGGATTTAAGCCTCTATCTCCCCTTCACCAACAGTATTTATACTTTACGTAAAAACCGGTGTTTGTTTACATATGTTTTGTTTAGAAATATGTAAGGAACGTTGGTTATGCCATGGACCCGAATAAAAGGGGTACGTGATTGACGAAAGTTTGTAAAACACTGTCTTAGGCTTTATTCCAATATTCTTCTTCTTAATTGAGATGCGTTCTAGCTGAAACAATCACAATAGTGTAATACAATCTGTTTTGTAATAAAGAAAGCTAAAAGATAGATTTTTTCTTATGGTAATATTTTCGATGATGAATATATATGTATAGATATGTGTATACATATAAATATATACTTAGGATTACGTATTACTACACATTCTGGCTATACGCTTATGTAGTAATTACACAAAAGGGTTAAGGATAAGGAAGGTGTAATTTATAAGAGGGTGTACTCGCATTTGCGGGGAGACACAGTGGGAAACAATTTAGGAAAAACTACCCACAGTACATCCCATAGGGAGCTAACGATTTTCTCCCTGTAATCAGCAGTCTAGTCTCTTGCGAGCGTAGCCCTTTAGACAATGCGGCCACCGTAGCGAGTAACATGAATAATTAAACATGGTTATGAAAGAACAAACTAAATAAAAATTCGTGAATATGTATTTTACTAAATATTCTTTCCACCGCTTGCTAGTAGCGATTCTGGTTGCATATTAATGTATTAATCACGCTAGTGGCGTAAGGAGAATTAATGTCGAGTTTCGGAGTGGCTGTAGAGAAGGCATGTCCAACTGGTGGCCCCTATATATGATTCTATGCGGCCCATGGAGCTTCTAATGAACAATAGTATAAATGAGGTCTGATTCTTATTTATATATAAATGTTGCAGAAATAGACTATTTGGGACTGTGAAATTTCTAAATAGGTTAATATTTAGTAAAAAGATAGCAAGTGGGTTTTGTGTAGGCCTACCAAAATAAACATATTTTCACACCAAATATATATTTCTAAAAATTGTTAAATTTGCGTACCGGTCATATACCATACAATGTTTAGAAGTTCATTATTGTTTCAGCAGTTTTCAATTGTTAAGAGGAGCACGCACCCGAGATATAAAGAATTACAGGCCCACATTTTCTATAAATTATGAAAGTTAATAAAACATAACATCTAAATTATGTTACTTACACCATTTCCACTGAATTAAAATGTTCATATTTTTGTGAAAGAACAAATGGTAAGTCTTGAAAAATTTTTGTATTAATACAATGTTTAGAATCAATTTATTTTTATTATAGATGGAAAAAATATTAGCTCTTTTTTTTTCGCGTCCACCTAAGTATTTATAACATTTAATATGCTTCTTATGATCAAAATAGTTTGAAACGTCTAATGGGAGTGTGTACCAATGTCTCGCAACTTTATTTTGGTTGGCTTATGGTATATTATTATTTGTTGTGGATCCTTTAGACAGGTGCTCCAAACGTGCAAGTTGGTAACACTATGGAAGACTCGGGACAACGCATGCGTAGATATACTTCCTCGATTGAACAGGAAACGTGAGCGTGTGTCTTCTATTCGATAACGTAATGAACTTTTGTGTCAGAAATGACAAGGTTCTCATTAAGAGCGTTCATCATAACAGGCCCAACTCAGCTCCCGGCTTGCGTGAGTTATGGGAGTAAAAGGGAAACAAAAAGACCGAGATATGCCAAAAATGTTTGCAACGTGCAGTGTATTTGTATTTGAATGATTACTCGAAATTTCCTGTGGTTACGATGAGAGACAAAGCTACAAAGTTTTTCGTTAATAATAATTATAGTATGTCCCTATTGTGAGAGAATGGAGATTAGTGCACAATGCTTATCTGTCAAACCATTCTAAAATGCTTAAAAATGGTCTTTTCAATTAAGATTAACAAATTTTTATTGAATATTTCAACAATTTTGAGTATAAGGAACCTCTATTAACACTTTGTTTGCATTAATGTTCGATCAGAAATGATCCACGTGCAATACTGTTCGTATAAAACTACAATTTCCAGCCGACCGTATCCCAGAGTTGATTCGCATGTGATGCACGCTCTTAATTACTCTACTCTTTGGTTATAGGCCATTACATTTCCTGGAAAATAAATATATTGAAGCTCTCGAACATTTCTATCTCAATTAATTAAAAAAAAAATTTTTTTTTTAAATTGTGGGTGACAAATATGACATTGAGAGATGTAGTATCCAGTCTGATCGTCGTGTATGTAAGTTTTTAGTCCTTTACTTTATATCGGCAAAGAGATGATGCAATTATGAAAGTGTGGAGCCAGTGGTATCTTAAACCTACGTTAGGCCTAGTTAACCAGACCATGGTGACCATATGAACAGTCCCTTTCGGGAAAAATACCTATGGTACCACCGGGAATCAAACAAATGACCTATAGATGAATACCCAGTGTCACTGACCCCTAGAACAAGAGGCTGGCCGGACTTAATGATACTTAAATTTAAGACACTTGGCAACTAATGCGGTCACCGGCCTCGGTGGCGTAGTTGGCTAACGCGCTTGTCGTGTTGAGCTCGACTGACGAGGACGGGGAGAGCGAGGTTTGAATCTCGGTCGGGTGAACTGGGGTTGGTTTTTCCTAAATGGTTTTCCACTCTCCCTCCACGCAAATGCGGGTTCACTATCCTCTAATTCAACCTTCCCAATTCCTAATTCATTAGAGTAATTAGTACTTAAAGCGTATAACCTGAACGGGTAGTAAGACGTGGTGCTAAATAAAAAAAACTAATGCGGTCGAGATTTAGCTACAATATGTAATAGGTATTATTATTATTATTATTACTAGCACCGTGTCTTACTACCCGTTCGGGCTATACACACTTACGCTAATGTATAATTGTAGGATGATTGTGAGATGAAATGGAGGACATACAGTTTAAGGTGGAATCCGAACCACGGTGGAGGCCTGGCATCCCCCACATTCACAAGTTGTGATTAATACACGTCTTGTCAGAGGTGAAGGAAGGAGTTTGGTAATCAGATAAATCTGTGCCGGAACTGAGGATTGAACCCCGGACCACAGCACAGAAGTCTGACAACTTACCGCTAGACCGTCAGGTCACCAATGCTAATATTAATCATACCGTAATAAAATAAATCCTGCTTCGGTGGTCGCAAGGTCTAAGGCGTCACTCTCCTAATATATCAGAGTGACTTTACCAGGGTGATTAGGGTTCAGGTTACTGAGTTGTTGTTTTTGATATGTATTTACATTCTCATCCCTAAATTAAACTTTCCTCTTCCTTAAATCATTATAGCAATTATTAGGCCTACATATGCGGATAATCCGAACAGGTAGATAATATTCTGAGCTAAAAGATATATAAAATTTATGTTCACGCAAAAAAGTGATTTTTATTTTCTCCCCAGAATAAACTCCTTTAACCTAAGACGAGGAGTCTTTGTAAGTTAAAGAAGGGTAAAGGGGAATCCGTATCCATTCAGTCGCAACCTTGTCCCCGAGTTTGTAGTGTCACCTGGGCCTTTCCTTTGCAGACACGGCTGAACGGAGCAGCGCCGGAAGAATGGTCCAGACTACAATAGGATAGAAGGTAGCGAGCAAAATACCTGAGACTTGGTCCCGCCGCAACTTAAAAATAGTCCAACTCACTTTAGATTTACCGGGATATTTCTTTTTATATTATTTATTAAATCTATTTAAAGTGCACGTTCTGAAATTCCTGATTATATCAGCACGTGAGAATTTCTATGAGCGAGAGTGGAAGGGCCTACCAATTTTGCCTGGAATGGTATTTTCACATACCTTCCAGGGTTCTTTTAAATGACACAATCGACAAAGGAAGTTGTGCTACGGAATTTTATCCCTTAAGAAGTATCCGTTAACCCCGGCTGGGTTTGAACCTACGAACATCGGATCCTGAGGCGAGCACTTTATTCTGAGACCACTGAGATCAACAACCGTGATATCAGATACCAGATTACACTTGAACCATAAAAAGGATCGATATTTGGTTTTCTGCATTAGTAAAATAACAACCAAGACATTGGAAACATCTCAGTGAGTTTTTAATGTTTTGAGGGTATTTTTTTGAAATATTGTAAAAAGTTTTCATTGTTCTTCAACTGGTTTAAAAAAGAGAATATAGACGGCCACATCAAGATGTTCGAGCTGTATTATATACCTAATTTAGGTGCTATCCAAGATGAAACGGACTGTTAAAACTTTGATCCTTTTAACTTCACCGAACCTTTTGGTGCTTATGGTGAAGCTACTTAGGATTAAGATCTAAATCTCAGCTCTACCATCATTGCCAGGGTCAAAGAGGTTGTTTAGGTCATCCAAAAGAGATTTGAACCTCTGTATTTCGGATCAGATTCCACCAAGAACGTTCCCGTTGAGTTGGCCGGTGGATATTTAATAATTGTAGGTCACTGTACGCAGAGATTAGTTAGTTTATAAATAAAGTTCTAATATGTTCCTTTTACTTATAAAGTACACGTTAAATCTAGAATGTTTTTACTAATTATATATTTAAAAACATCTTCATGGCATCAGTCTGCATGCAAGCTATACCGACTGAGTTGCCGCCGTATGTTGGTGAAGATAGTGCTAACATTTCCTGATAGAGAATATCACGTGGTGATCACAGTGAACCCCCCAGTCATTAATCTCAATTTTCTGAACCGGAGTGGCTACTTCTTTGCTCAAGTGTCTCCTCATTTGTCCTCACGAGGCTGAGTTTGATTTCGTTCCAGATACATTGCTTTGTAGACAAATCTGGAAGCACTGGGGATCAAACCCGGGACCTCTGAATCAGTGGCCAGAAAATTTTACTAATATATCTATCATTTATATCTATTATTGAATAGTTTTATCTCACAAATAGTTTTCATAACTCTTGATCCGTAAATCTGGTGCTCTATTCTGACGAACGTTCACCAGGAAACAGGATAGAAGGAGTCTGTCTCATCTTGTCTGGTTTTACAATGAAGGAGGAAGTTGGAGGAGATAATCCCGGTCGGGTGAACTGAGGGTGTTTTTTACCTAAATGGTTCCTCACTCACTCTCATGAAAACAACCTCCAAATTCTAGCTTCCTCCTCGCTGCCATATTTGGGTAATTAATAAGTATACATATAGCACGAATAAATAATGAACCGTAATTAAAATAATAATTATAAGATAATATTAAATATTACTCTCATTTATTTTTAGTAGATGCGTATTACTACCTGTTCATGTTATACACATATAAGATAATTACTCAAATGTGGTAGGGATGAGGAAGGAAGCATTTCAGAGGTGATATACCCGCATTTGCGTGTAAGGCTAGTAGGAAACTGTTTAGGAAAATTCACCTTCAGCAGATCCAACCGGAATTCGTTTCCCACTTTCCCCCTCATCATTAGGGCCAGTCTAGCACGAGAGCAATGCTTTAGTCCTTTCTGCCACTTAAGAGGGTATCTGTCACAATTAATAATACCACACTATCTTCTAACCCAAACTAACATAAATATTACTTATAAGTTTGATAAAGATAATTTAAATCAATATTTATAAATTTACTATAATATTTGATGCTATGTGAGTGATATGTATGGTTTATCCTCTAAGTCATTTGTAATCTATAAGGAACTCTCTATTGTAGACTCCATGAAAGACAGGACGGTAAATTAAGCACCAATATACAGTCTTGTTGGGTTGTAACCATTTGGCGAGAGAATCACTGAATAGATCAAATATACGGTGAAAGGAGACATTCTGGATTTTTGGAAAAGAAAATTCCAGGATTAAGGATTGCTGATGTCATACTTGAAGACATCAACCTCTAGTTTGTACTTAACTTACCCCTCCATCTTCCTACTATGCACATGAAACTATAACCGACCGTTTGTCAGATCCGAAGATGAACATTTGAAGAGACACTCCAGTAGATAAACTTAATTTTTCCAATAAAACATTTTCCTAGCATCGTGTCTTACTACCAGTTTGAGTTCTACGCCTTTGTACTAATTACGCTAATGTGTAAGAGTGAGGAGGGTTGAATTCAGAGGAGGGGTATCTACATTTGCATGTAAGAAGAGTATAACAGCATTTAGGAGAAAACACCCTAAGTATACCTGACCAAGACTCGAACGCCATCTCGTCAGATGCAGTCCAGTCTAATGTGAGAGTGATACCTTGGACCATGTGGCCACCAAAGCGGGTCTTTAAAACCTATCCAAAGATTAAAATTAATTCAACCATAATTTAAAAAAATAACAACCCACATCCATTTACGATGATTTTTTAAAACATAAAATTATCGTTGAAATATATCATTCTAATATTTGATTCAATAAAATAAAACCAACCCCAGTAGCCTCTTCAGGGATTTGATCTAAGATATCCCCGTCATCAGAAGGCCAGTCTGACACCTTAGATCATTTGTCCGCTAAAGGGAATCCAGATCTTGTAGTTTTCAACTGTAAAGAGAAAAATAGTCAATGTGCAAGATGAACAGTTTGAAATTGTCTCCACCTTTGGTAAACAACATAAACATGATTCACGACCGAAATGTTTAACACTCTTCTATCGTTTCTTCTCTCATGAAGGTAAGTCAGAAGAACGTTAACTAAAGTGACCTAAGGCTCCGTATCTTTATAGTCCTTAGATCCATATAAACGTAATTTTAATTTCATGAACATACTCCATTTCCTTAATCACGTGATATAATATAAACAATCGAAAAAAACATAATAGTTTGTCCAGTAATATCCAATGAAATAAAACAATTTCAGCAAATTTGATAAACACAATCAATATATTTCATAATTATATTTTTTTTTCTTAAGTGTTTTTATTTAATATAACCATAGTCTTAAACTATTAAAGTTTACGATGAGCTTGTGTTAAAGGTAGATAAAGGAAGAAAATACTATCAATTTAGAAAGTGGCGACTGTTTTCATTACTATCATTAAAAGTTTAATTTCGTTTCGCACATCAGTGCTAATTTATTTGACTACCTGTGATTGGTTATCCCTAACCATCCATAGCGAAAGTCCTAAGTAAAGCTAAGGATGATACAACTTCTACGAAGTTTATGGATCACGGGATTATGGATTGGAGGACAGTAGATAAAACAATTCGTTAATGAGCATTGGATCTATTCTCACAGACTTATGGACCAGGATTTTATGGATACAGCAATCTGTTACTTGTTAAGTGGATCTCTTCTCACGAACTATGGACCTTTCTCTGACGTCGTATAATTCCCAAGGTAGCCACATTTTCAGGAATGGCTTTGTGAATCCAAGTATCGGTCGTCTTGTTTAAAGATGTTTGGGAGTAGTTGAACGGGAAATGTTTCCCTGGAGAAATAAGAAGAACCATATATGGAGAGAGGTTTACACTTTTTATTTGTTGTTATTTCTACGTCGAATTGTTGGTGTTTGACTGACGCCCTCACGTGTAAACGTGAACAAGTGAAGGAGGACCCGCCTGACATCGACTGGCCACGAGGCTGCTGCTATAATTTACTGGTGATAACCGGCCAAATAATTGTGAAAGATCAACATCTACCTTCAATTTACAAGACTTTTTAAAAAAAGTTACCAATATAAAAAATTGAAAATAACTATTTTAAAATCACTTAAAAGAAATGCAAATACGTTGTTGTCAAGCAAAGTTGGCTGAAAACCACATCTTGATACATTTTCTGGGTCTTCTATCTCGTATCACTGATATGGCTCTTAAGTTTGCATGTCATGTCCTTACTGTCGAATGTGAGCATCCCGTGGAAATTAAACTTGGTTGTTTGATCATCTTTATATATTTAATTGTGATTCTGCATATATATATATTCGGATAGCCATAGAACATAAGTTATCATTCAAAACAAAGGAAAAATAAAGGGTACAGTGCAACACACATATTTTCTCCCACTTTTATCTTAAAATAAACTATTACTAAAAGCTCTTAAGATTTGTGAAATGAAATAATAGACTTATATATTATTGCAGGAACACTACCCCAAAGATCATATATGAAGTAATATACACTATTACTCACTCTATGGCATTAGAAACCAGGAACCCCGTTACAGAAAAATTGAGATAAAAAATATATCTCTGTGCCCCAAAGAGCACAATAAAAATCAAATTAATTTTCAAATAAATGAATTAAGAAGTACATATATTTACTTATAGCTCAGAAATTATTGCTTTTAAAAAACTTTATTTATATTAAAATATGTTTATCTTTAATAGTACTACAGCTTTACTATGATGAATTGTTCCGTATATCAAATAGTTGTGGAGAAATGTGAAAATCGGAAAATGTCCCCTCTGTAATGTACCACCAAACTAATTTTCATGAGAAAATGAGAGTTTCCATCTTGTTTCTAATGATAAACAGTGTCTGGGTATATTATTATTATTATTATTATTATTAGCACCGCGTCTAACTGCCCGTTCGGGTTATACGCATTTACGCTAAAGTGTAATGGTAGGGTGATTGTGAGATGAAAAGGAGGACCTACAGTTTAATGTGAAATCCGAACCATGGTGGAGGCCTGGCATTCCCCACATTCCCAAGTTGTGAATTATACATGTCCTGTCAGAGGTGAAGGAAGAGATTGGTAATCAGATAAATCTGTGCCGGGACCGAGGAGTGAGCCCCGGACCCCCAACACAGAAGTCTTGACACCTTACCCCTTGACCGCCAGATCACCCGTCTGGGTATAAAATGTAATCAAAATCGTTTGAGCGAATTTTGAGAAAATTGATTTTTTTTTTATCCTTCAGTAAACTACCCTTAAATTTAGGTTTGGCCATCTAATTCCAAAAGGCACTCAGAGGAGCCTTATGAAAATCCTGGATAACAAGTTTTAGCATTATCGGTAGAATCGTTCCAGCTTTAGCCCGAGATACAGAAAGACGGACAGACAGATGGCAATGCGAAAACCACAATTTTTGTTTTAGGGGAGAAGGGGGGGGGGCATTAAAACGTCGACATTTTTCAAATTCTCAATTTCAATTATTTTTTTGGGGATAACAATATTTTTTCTCCGAGGTGACGAGAAAAAGTAATTAATATATTTAGATTAGACAAAATTATATAAAATTGTTAAAATTAACACAGTCTATTGATGGGTACATCCACGTATGGCTTCGACATATAGATAGATGCATGGAAGTAGTTTCTATAGCCTACTAAATGGTACGATAGACTATTTTAAGGTAGTTTGACTATAGTTGTACTCCCCTGAGTCTGAGTGTAATGGATACTACTACTATTTTAAATAAAATGGTGAGAAGGTTTAATTACAAAGAAATGAAGGAGCTTTCTCTTGGAGATGACAGGTAAGCTCATTTAGAGGGCAGTGAGGGCAGGACTGAGGGAATATTATATTCTGTAATTACACTTAAGAAGTTAACTTAGGTCTTCCTGGGAATAGCCTAGCACACTTCCACTCAACCAACTATACCCACTCTAATAATGGCTAGTCTCGAGCTTAGAAATGTTTTTAATTCATTTACCAAACATTTATATAGGATGATATTAAGTATAGTGGACATCGGTTTGATTCCAGATGGGGTGACGAAAGGTATTTGGTTTAATTTTACACACGGATTCGTACTACTAAACAGGTAGATCATTTCTTAGCGCTAGAGGAAGGCATGTGTTAGTGAAAATTTAAGCTAGTATGTAAGTAATGTGCAATTCTAATATATTTTTAGTATAATGATAAAGTCCCGATTAAATATTCTAGATTTGAAAAAAAAGGTACCAAACTTCAACTTTAAAGATTAAATTGATTTTTTTTTAAAAGTTAACATTACGCTAATCTGTGAAATCAAGTCAGACAAACTTGTATATCTTAAAGGAATAGCGATGGTTACCTGTCAAAACACCGTATGTCTTGAATGATTTGATGGTTTATGACAGCGTGAAAAAAGAAAATATATTTCAGTATAATGCCGCATTATCGTGATAAATGAAACGTAATCCGACCTTTCATAATGCGGACAACAAAAGTAGGTTATATAAAGAGGAAAAATAATGAACGGTTATCCATATTAACTTCCTAAATTGTTAGCCAAGGTATCATATTCTCATTCCCGATCCATTTACTTTGTATCAAGGGTAAAAAATTTCTTGTGTATTATACTACTATAAAGTCACATGGCTGACTCAATCATTGATGATGTTTACCCACTTCCAGATGAGATAGAAAATTTAAATTTGGCAAAAATATAAACTCTAGCATGTAGCCGACGGTAAAATTCTAAAAAGTTGAAAATTCAAACTTTAAATTCCCCAAAAAAATTCAAAATGGTGGAGCAACTTTAAAATCAGTGCGGACCTTTCTTTGGAGGTCTATTGTGGCTAAACGGTAAGACCTATCAAAACACGGTTCTGGAATTACATTAGTTTACATCTACTTAAAAAAACCACGGGGGTTTGGGGACGGAGCCCCCAACGATCAAAGCGAGTACAGTACATACAAAGATCTACTTTAGATCTTTTCACTTTTAAGAGATGTACCTTCTTAAATGTATATTATTAAGAAAAACTTTCTCGTAAAAAATTGAGGTTATGTGGCCCATAGTTTGTAAATAAAAGCTGAATTAAAAGTTTGATAAATTCTTAATACATAATACAAATTTAAGAAGATATTGGAATATTATGATTGTTACAATTATCAATTTTGTTCAGTTAATTATTTTTCTTATCTCATTGCAATATCAAGTGGTTATCTCACATTTCTTAAAGAATGCTTTTATTCCTGGGAAAATAAGTTTTAGTAATATAAATACAAATTTATAAATGCCCCTACCTAATACATAGACTATATATAGTAATTGAACAAATTGTAATAATTTTATATATATATAAGATTAGCCCACATTAATAAAATTCTATAAACTGTCTCTTACTGCTACTATTATTATAGCTATTTATTTTTATAGTACCGCGTCATACTACCCTTTATGTTATACGCTTATGTGTTCTAATTACTACAATGGTTTTAGGGATTAGAAAGGCTATATTTAGAGGAAGTGTACCCATATTTGATTTGAGGGAGAGTGGAAAACTGTTTAATAAAACCACCTTCAGTACACCCGACTAAGATTCGAACTTTAATCTCCCCGTTATTGGCAGTTTGATCTTCTGAAAAAGTAGCGCCTTAGACAATGCGGCCACAAAAACGGGTATTAATGTTATTAATTATTTACATATTCCATTTAAATTTAATATATTTTAAAAACTCAAATACTGTAGTATAAGTGTAGCAATAGGCATACAAAACTTTCAATAATATGTAAAAGTGAAAGAGAAGCCGTAATAATCTGAAGAATTATAATATTATAAACGCGCTTGATCGCTGAAAATGTGGAGGTTACGCTTTTAAACAGGGTTGAGTACTTTGAAGGAAGGTGCAGTTCCTAAAAGGTAAATCCTTCATATTCACCCCTTAGGATAATTCGTTAATAACACGTGTGTTATACCTAAAGTATTAAAAAAAAACTATGCTTAAAGGTAAGCAAAGAATCACCAACGTATTTATATTCAAGTCCAAAATGAAATAGAAGGGAAATGTAGATTTATAGATAATAATCGTCTAAAACGTGAAATGTCCACAAATTACACCCCCATTCCCCTCCCCTCCCCCCCACACACGTGAAATAACCTCTGTATTTTACAAAAACAGTACAACTGTATATCGTTCATTTTATTTTAAAAAGCCGCTAACGTGATTTTAATATCAAAGCACAAATTAATAATCAAAAACCATTCATGTGCCAAACAAAAAATAAAGCTTTAATTTTTCCCCATCATATCAAAACTGTATGTTTTGAAATATATATATAAATATTCAAATGTGTACAAAGAAAACATAGCATTTTAAAATATATATTTATAGTTGTAAAAAATCTTTCGCGAAATATATCAAATTGAACTCTCCTTTCAGTCATTAGTTGGGACTTATTGGGGTTATTCACGAATGGTTTTATTCCGAAGGTTTTTTATTGGAATATTTTTTTAAACTAACTTGTGTAGATGACAACGTTTTATTTTATTAAAAACTGAAAAAAAAAGAATTAAAATCTTATTCAGACTGTTGTAAATTGTTCTTGAAGGAATTAAAGTGGGATTTTATAGAATAGAGATTAAGTAATTATTGTTATTATTATTTATACTAGTGGTAATATCGTTTATAAGTTCATATCTGCCCATTAATAGTGGGCAAATAATAAGTGATTTTAATCAATAAATGATACAGTTTATGGCACAGACTTTATCGCTACTTTAATGAAAAATAGAGATATTTAGTTTGGCAAAACCAGCTGAGATAACCATGTGTAAAAAAAAACTGAAGACATATTTAATTTCTATTGAAAGAAAGTTTTTTAATAAAAACTGAAAACTTTAAATCCCATTCCTTTCCATCACATTTTAAGGTGGGGATGTGGGAAATGAAAGTTAAAGGCAAAGTGTTTGCGGTTTATATAGTCAAAAATTTTTTTGAGAAATTAAATAGAATATTTCTCCAATAGAAACATAGAGATTAATTTTATTCACATGGTGATGTCAACAGTTCTTGTCTATTTGTCAAGGCTGTCCTAGGATTTAATGACAACTTTTTCTCTTCACTTAAAAAGTTTGTCATCTAATGCCATTATGATCATTACAGATATTTAGGATCTGTTTATTTTACCATTTGAAGAACATTAAGAAATAAAATAGTACTGGAGCAACATTTAAGTTATTTTAGCAAAAAAAAAAAAAAGTTCCGTTAAAAAAAATCAAAAACACTGTTTTTAATTAGCGCTCCTTGTTTCCCTACCTTAAGTACACCCACCATTATTCTATACAAGCATCCAGTAAGAGCAGCTCCAGTAATCTCCACTGAACCCATCTCTGCCGCCTGATATACAGGCAACCCACCAAGCTTCTATAACAAGCATCCAGTAAGAACAGCTTCAATCATCTCCACTGAACCCATCTCTGCCACCTGAAATACAGGCAACCCACCAAGCTTCTATAACAAGCATCCAGTGAGAACAGCTCCAATCATCTCCACTGAACCCATCTCTGCCGCCTGATATACAGGCAACCCACCAAGCTTCTATAACAAGCATCCAGTAAGAGCAGCTTCAATCATCTCCACTGAACCCATCTCTGCCGCCTGAAATACAGGCAACCCACCAAGCTTCTATAACAAGCATCCAGTGAGAACAGCTACAATCATATCCACTGAACCCATCTCTGCCACCTGAAATACAGGCAACCCATCAAGCTTCTATAACAAGCATCCATTAAGAACAACTTCAGTAATCTCCACTGAACCCATCTCTGCCACCTGATATACAGGCAACCCACCAAGCTTCTATAACAAGCATCCAAGTAAGAACAGCTCCAATCATCTCCACTGAACCCATCTCTGCCACCTGAAATACAGGCAACCCATCAAGCTTTTATAACAAGCATCCAGTAAGAACAGCTCCAATCATCTCCACTGAACCAATCTCTGCCACCTGAAATACAGGCAACCCATCAAGCTTCTATAACAAGCATCCAGTAAGAGCAGCTTCAGTCATCTCCATTGAACATAGCTCTCAGTCAAAAATCATTAATATATTTTGTGAGTAATATGTCTTAAACTTCACTTTACTAGTGGAATATATAAATTCCTTCAAATGTTACAATGCAAATAATTTTGGCAGCTATATTGGTTATTACAAGTGGATTCTAAATATTCTCACCTACGGGTACCTTAGTAGAATACATTAATTTATATGTGTCATGATTTCCATGCCAAAATCTACAAATAATGAATGATTTGGAATTGAAAATAATTCAACGTGCTTCAATTTTTCGCATTTCTTTTATTGTTACATTGGCATATCAAATAAAAAAATAATTTTATATATTTATTTTACCCTATAATATCTTTCATTCATTGTTTTTATAACGTTTAGAATCACCTATCTTTTCAGTTCTCTACGTTTCTTTTATTTATTTACCTCCCAAAACTCTTTTGTTTTCTCCTTAACACTTTTTGCGTTTTTTTTATTTGCACGCTATTTATTTCTACTTAACTTCTCTTCTCTTTGACCTTTCTGCCCCCATTTTTTACTTATTTTCAACTAGTTTCAATTTATTTGTCTTTTCTCATTGTCTCCAACACTTTTATACCAGTTTGACCTTTCTTTAAATCTTAGCTTCTCTATCTTCTTATTGCTTCAAGATCTTACTTCTTTGTTATTTTCTCTCAATTTAAAGTATAACATAGATATTTAACACATTATTTTTCGGTGTGCTATACAGAGTCACCAAATGAAAGCTTTTATATATAACATAAACATACAAAAATGTAACGAAAATTGATAAAATATAAATTAAACAATAATAGAAAAGTGTTATTTTTAGGCGTACACCAAACTAATATAATAATGACAACATTTAATGCCCCAATCTAACTTAATTTGAATCTAATATAAATAGCTAATCTTTAAAACCAGCCAAAAATGTTCACTATCTATATTTAGCAATAAAATGTATGTGAAGTTTTTATAAAGGATAATAATAACATGCAATCTTCCAATGATAGGTAACTAGTTTTGACCCAAAAAAAACATGACTAAGACTAGGAAGAAGGATTTTCATTAATTTATTAATTAATTTTTTAAAAGTAACTCGTGGGCTACTTGAGATACGTGTCTAAAAATGAGGGGGTACGCTACAGTAAAAATTCAACCCCTGTCTTATAGCTATAAACATTGAAATTATTTGTCCAAGAACAGTGGTCTGTCCATTGAATAAATCAAGTCATATATTTTTAATTGTTAGATTCCATTGTTTCTCTATGGATTCCCCACCAAAGTTTGTGTCAAACGTTCAGTGCTGACAAAAAAAATGTCTAGGTAAATACACACGTAGCTATCAAAATTAGGCTGTTAATCAATCAATACATCTGCTATGTAGAGTTTATAGCTAGTTATACGGTTCTTAAGGTGTATTTTGTAACTTTAAAAATAGACAGCACATTATTTTTTATATAGCTTGCAGGCTATAAACCTAAAAACCACTTTATGTAATAAGAACACAAACTGAGTGATCCCTAAAATTAATAATAAGCATTATATGTAGTACTAATTTCATCATTGTGCTATGAAGTAGTAATGTTGATTTGAGATGAAGTATTACTCTATTTGCTTGGCTGGAGAAATGAAAACAATTTAATAAAAAACACCTTGATTACTCCCGACTGGGATTTGGACACAAACTTCCTCGTCACCAGCAGGCCAGTCTATTGCGAGACCAGTTGATCAACGAAGTGGGTTTCAAGTATTTTAAAAGATGCAAAAACAAATAAAGTAGTTTTATTTAATTTTATTTCTCAATTAATGTTGAACATTCCATGTATAACATTGTGTATGAAAATAATGCTACTTTTAAACACGCACACATATATATACACTTGCTTTATAACACTAGGAACACAAAAGTTATTGTCACACCTACAAAAGTACACCACCTATCCCTACCTTGAGATATTTCTATCCGGTCCACCTCACTACACCCTATCTCGTTTAGGACCATTCTAATGTGACCCTTTCACCCGCGTGTATGTCTTCCCAATGTTCTCTTTCTTAAAATTGGTTTTGTCATTTAGCACCCTGAACATGGCTCTAAATCCTTCCATTCACGCTGCATGTCTGACCCACCACTATCACAGAAAAACAATTCGTTAATTAACAATACATGTATCATTTTATTATATAAAATGATACAATACCATAACAATAACTGTATCATTTTATATTATAAAATTATACAGTTCTTGTTAGTTTACGGATGTTTTTCTGTGATATTAAATGCTCCACGTTCTGAGTACTGTGTGCTGTGTAGATTTATGTTACTATTACTGTTTAATGTATAACTGAAATTGTGTGGATTCATACGCACAAGCTGCTTAAAGATGACCTACCCCTTGCTTCTTGGACCCCTTGTCCACAGTGTCAAACTATTTAATAGAAAAACTTCTGGCAACCTGATGTTGTGAAGGCTAGCTTCCTATTGCAGAGAGCCAGAATGTCACATGCTTTTTCTAATACAATGGAGCTGATATTTTAAGGAAAAAATAAATTAAAACGCAATATGTTGAAATTATTTCTAAAACGTGTGATTCTCCATGGATGAAGTATTAAAAGTAAAATTTAGATGCGGCTCATTAAATAAAAATACATTTCATCCATGACTTTTTTAATATATGAGAGGGGTCCAAAACAGTATCATTATAACACTTAGTTCTTTTTCATTATTAAAGACCATGTTTCAAAACCATGGCCAACAATCCCGGTAAAACTATTTTTTTGTTTAATCTTAGTTTTACATTCTTTGACAGGCAATGATTTATAAATTTACTGATCGAGTAGTAGTATGCATTTCCCGACTATATTATCTTCCTAATTTCCACTCCAATATCGTTATGTGTAATCTCTTAGAGCATAATACCCATCCTTTTCATATGGCTACGGAATTGCTTTCCAATGAACGGCAAACCTTCTTAAATTTACCTAAAGTTTCTAAAACATTAATATTTTGTTTAGATTGAAATAAACTATATTATATTGAATATAATAATTTGTTTTGGTGGAAGGGGAGGAGTAATATCTTAGCATGGTCTTAAAAATTATAAACATTTGTTTATGTTTGTTTCGCACTACTAGTTCCAGTCAATTTATTTAATGAACTATACAAACATTTAGTTGTCAGTAGCACGTATGATTATTGAAATCATTGTTGCAGATTCACTTCCTTGCATGATATAAGAATAATAAATATAATCATAGTGTTGTCCCTGCTCTGGAATTATATTAGTAAGTAAATTGTGCGCTGATTACAATCAGTTAGTTCAGAAATTTCATTTAAAATTACATAAATAATGAGTCATACCCTTTTTAAAAATTGACTAGGTAAACTTTATTGATCGTATAAGTAATTTTGATAAAAGTTTGTTAAAAAACAAATTATTCTTACTTGAGAAATGAACCTGGCTCATGTCGCATGCTGGCCCCATTACCCAATACATAACCTTGAAGATGATTTAATGAATTTTTCATGATTTTCATGACTGGTAGACACCTTGTTAAATATATAATGAAAATTGGTTTTGTATAACTCTGCGAATCATTGTCAAAAAGCCATAACTTAAATGTTTATATATATATATATATATATATATATATATATATATATATNAAACTCGTCTTTTGTTGCAATCCTCCTTTATACGCTCCTAAGTTTTTTCAGTTATATCTCTTTTTTTATTTCAGTGACGATTTTATTGCACGTTACCCAAATTCTTTGCCAAAGAAGAAAGATGAGCAATCAGCTCTTAACAGTATCTTGCAAGAGACGGCTATATATATATATATATATATAATGCAATGTAATATTTCAGTTTGATGTAAATAAATGTTTAGTCATATTCAAAGTGGATATAAAGCCATGGATCATATCTCAATTGTGGCATGTAAAAGATCCCTGGAAGTTATGTGAAAATACCTTTCTGAAAAATTAGTAGGCTCTTTCTCATTCACTCATAGAAATAAATGGGGTGGTTTGGCTGATATAACTCACTCCACCTGAAATTAACCTATCATATAAACTGAAACAAGTATCAAAGCTTTGTTATGGCCCTAATTTTTCTGTCTTATGACAAAACCATGTATTTTGTCAGTAAGATTAGACCGTCAATGTGGCCTGTCTTCTGCCTCCTCTTTCAGTTCACAGAATTTTCTTCTTTCATTCATATCATCCAATATTTTAATCTTCCTTATTCCTAATCTCCTCTTTCCCTTAACATTTCATTCTATGATCTCACGCAGAAGACAGTTCCACCTAGGAATGTGTCTGGCCCAGTTTGATTTGTACCAAATAATTAAATACAAAATGGTTTTCTTCTCATTTATTCTTTTTAGGACTTCTTCATTTGCCACCCTGTGTGTACACCTGATCTTATCAAGTCTTCTCCAGCACCAGATTTAAAGGGTCTCCATTATGTATTTTCCATCTTTCTGAAAGTCCCGAGTTTCTGCTTCTTACAACGCGATTTTCCAAATGTAGCATTTCAACAGTTTCTTCTTCAGTTCCAAACTTAACTTGTTGGTTAGCAGAAACCTCTTATTGTTAATATTTTCCTTTACATAGGTGATCCTAGACATAATTTTCTTAGTGCTGTAGGCAACCTGGGTCATCAGGCATCTTAATTGCTCTAAAAACACCTGATAATAAAACAAAAATTAATAGAAATAGGACTCTGGGATCCTTTAATATCGAAGGATAGTTGACATCCAAGAAAAATAAATACTATCTATTTCCCTGAGTTTGAAAAATAAAAACTTTTATTGTACAAAGGTTGAATTGGAATGTGTTTTAGAGCTTTAATATTACTTATTGATGTTTTAGTCCAATTATAATTGCTATCCATTAACAACCAGACCCAAGACCATTATATTAATCTTACACCTAACTGAACGGATAAATG
The DNA here is from genome assembly GCA_901482245.1 of Timema douglasi. Taxonomy (NCBI): domain Eukaryota; kingdom Metazoa; phylum Arthropoda; class Insecta; order Phasmatodea; family Timematidae; genus Timema; species Timema douglasi. The sequence goes on from CABEEJ010004589.1 coordinate 25,708, forward strand.
ATTTAATAAATGCACTACGACCTAAAAAGTTAACATTTAGCTATTACTTGTATTTCTATTTTTAATAATTCTTCTAATTCCTCTTATGCTCAGATTTTTTAAATAACTCAGAAGTCTTAGATAAAATAAAGATTTTAATTTGTAAACTAAGCAATTCAATCAAATTCTAGAATTTAACTATCACTTTCTACACTAATGAATTGTATCAAAGAACAACTTACATAACTTATTGATTCCTATAGAAGAACAGCACCCATCGTTTAGCTACCAAATCCTAACTGTAAAAGAGATACCTAGACTATTTATCTAGTTATATTCTTTTTTTAAGCAAATAAATTACTAAAAAGTTTAAATATAAAATTGGGTAGCAATGCACATGCTTTTATTTATAAATAATTTGACTTTCTTACCTAATTTTTGGCTCGAACTGCGCGTAGGCCTGTTCCCTACTTTAATTTATCCTAGCTTATATCTTCCATTATATGAAAACACGTGTATTTACATATATATGTATATATATACACTAATCATTTATCTAGTTAATTGACATTGTTCAATAATACGATTGTAAAACATATATAATGTTATTATTATAACTAAGCTATTATTATTAGGTGTTTTGTCTTACGACAGGCCTATTCCTCTTGTCAGTGAACTTGACCGCCAATGCGCCCTGTCCTCTGCCTCCATCTTAAGCTCCCAGAATTTTCTTCTTTCCTTCAAGTCATTTAATATTAGAATCTTCCTTCTTTCTAAGCTCCTCTTTCCCTCAACTTTGCCTCCTATAACGTCGTGCAGAAGACAGTTTCTACTATAAACATACCCATATGGTGTATTATGTACCATTTATATGGCAACCAACTTCTTATGATAACGCCAGTTCTTTTTGAGGGCTAAGAAAAAAAATGGTAGCTTTAAACTTTAACAATATTTTCCATAATTTATTATATGTGAATTCTAAATCTCAAAAAAAAATATTTCAGTTTTGAAGTGATTCCCTGAAAAAAATCATCGCTTAAAGATATGAGTGAAGTTTAAATAAAATATCTACCAAGACAAGTTTTTCTAATATTAAAAAAACTAACCAGATTTACAGCAAAATATTATTCTCATCTTACAGCAACTCTACCATATAGAATAAGGGGGAAGGGGGGAGAACCTATTCCAAACAATATCTAACAATCACTCTTTATTTGTGTATGTTGTTTAAAAACATAAAGCCACACACTTGTACAAATCCAATATCCTTTCAAACTCCTTCCTCAATAACGATCCAAATAATATCGTAAATTCAAGAACAAGAGTAAAGGAAAATGGATCGAAGACCATAATAGTAATAAAAAAGTACAATAATATTGAAAAGGCAATCCACGTAATGGAATCGAGTTTGGCCTAAAAATGGTCTCCTTCCATTTCTCCTTACAAAAAAGTAAATATAAAAAAAGGGAAACAACCAGTTTTAAATAAATGAAGTGTATAGTTGAACGCGATCTGCAAAATAAGTCCACCCCCCCACACCCCTTCTTTATTTTTTGCAGCTGGTTCCACGGTTCGGTGCTCAAGAACAGGATGGGTGACTGAAAGGAAAGATGGATAAATAACCAGAAGAAAAGAAAATGGAAATTGTGGAGAAGGAGGGAAATAAGCAGAGAGTGGTAGGAAGCGGACGTGATGGGAATACGGAAGAGGTTTTGGGAGAGGGCTTCGGGGCCATCTCTCGTCCCACTCAAACACCCTAAGGCCCCCCATCAGGCCCCTGTTATCCCCTGAGCTCCCGTTTGAATGGCAGACGCAGATGTTCGCGGAGGAAAGAGGAAGGGAGGGCCTTCCATTGCCTTCATCACAAGAGTTTTAGAGGTAACTGCAAGAAGACGAGTTTGAGGAACGATATATATTGTTTACGTCTTGATAGGTCTCCTTTTCTCTTAAGATAAAAGCTGGGAATCACTTGTTTGTGACGAAAGCGACACTGACCCCCTTAAAACATTCCGGGTATCTTCGGGATAGAACGTATACTTACCGTCGATCTGCTGGTAAGAGAAACTTTTATAAAGTTTATAAGAATACTATAGTCCATACCCTAGTTAAAGAACCTTTTCCAACCGTTTGTAAGCCACGCACTGGTAGACGGAACTTTTCAGACAGTTTATACAGTTTGATTTGTAGAAAATATGTCAATTGGAGAAACTTTTATGTTATTTTATAAAGCCAATTTTTGGCCGTCCTCTAGTTGGAGAACCATTTTCAAACAGTTTATAAAGCTACTATAGTTGATCTTCCGTCTAGAGAACCTTTTGTGATATCTGATAAAGTTACTCTATCCAATGGCCGATTAGTCTTTTCCAACAGTGTTCTTATACCACAGAACGATTGAATTTATAAGAAGGATGCCCATATTTGCGAGGAGGGAGAGTGGAAAATCATTTATAAAAAGTCACCCCCAGTAATTAACATAACAGGGATTCAAACCCCAATCCCCCCGTCATCAGCAGTATAGTATATTGCAAGAGTGATGCCTTAGTTCATTCAACCACAAAAGTGTGTTTGTAAATTTGTAATATCACCTGATCGATTCCTATGAATATATAAGTTATATGTACTAAACAGCTTTACTTATCGAGAAATGTTATCAATCTTAACGTCCGTAAGCTAAATGAAACGAACTATAATTTATATTATAGATTAATCCTATCCTATCCGATTCGGTGGCTGCATGCTCTAAAACGCTACCCCCGCATTAGACCCCCGCATTACCCCGGCCAATGACGGGGAGAACAAGGTTCAAATCTTGGTCGAGGGTACTGAAGTTATTTATTTCCTAAATGGTTTCTCACTCTCTCTATCTCTCTCTCTTTGCAAATGTGAGTACATCTCCTATAAAAAAAAGCCTTCATAATCCCTAAAAATATTAGAGTAATTAGTGCATAAGCATATAACCTGTACGGGTAATAAGACTCAGCGCTTGATGGAGCTCAATCGATGTTATTTAGATGTCTATTTAAATTAATTTATGAAGATAATTTGATGGCTTTAATAGTTTGTCTTGGCGCATATTTTTTCCTGCTATTTTAACCACTTAAAATATATTATGAAATCCTAGCACTTGGGAATATATGATTCTGTTGACTATACTTGGGGTATATTAAATGTTACACTAATACAAATTATGATTGATCATGCTCTTTGATCAATAAAAGAGTATTATGTAAATTCCCAACTAAGGCAAGCCTTAGCATTTTACGACAGTAAGTGTGCTTTCAGTAAATAATTTTAATATCACACATATGGTTATGAGCCAATAGTGGTTAACTAAAGCAAATTACTGTTTGGGATCAATATCCAGGATCATAAAGGCTCCCGAGAAGACAATCCTTACAACTCGCCCACTGCAACAAAGTGAACAGTGGCGGGTCAATAATTATAAACATTTTAATAAATCCCTTGAACTGACCTCGAGAAAGAGCTCGCTCGATTTAATGTCTGTACCCCAAAGAATATGACCACTAACCCATCAGCTTGTGCTCACTCAGGTTCTTAAGAAGCCTAGCTACTTAGACATCTAGCGATTAAGCAGTTAAATGCTCTATCTATGGCAACTAATAGTGAGTTAACATCATAGTCACAATGAGGAGGTGCTACAGAGTCCCTTTTAAGTGGGGATAGTTAGCCCCAGATAGGGCAAAATAGCTACAGCCTAGAGCTATAGTGGTCACACTAACGAACAAAACTTGTCTATAAGGTATACCCAACAAGTCCAAGTACAACGAGAGTACGACATAAGGAGGCCATCTACACGGCTTCAAATAAACTTGCAATAACGATATAAAGGCTTCCCGAGAGCAGAGCCAATAATTAGAAGTAAACTAAAGGAACCCATAATAACACAGCACTAGTTACTTAGCCAGGGCCAAGAGACCTAATTAGGTCATCAAAACACATCTAGCACTCTCCACTAGTGACTCAAGACGTTCCCTTTTTGGCTATTCAAACAACATTGTCAAGCAACTAATCTAAAATTAATTAGCCACATAACCATAGTGATGGCTGTATATAAACATAATTCTAACATAACTCAAACTCATGCGGATAAGCCGCTTAGCACAATAAACAACGCAAGTAGTACATATCGGCCAGAAACTATATCTGCTCATTGAACTATCATGCCCTAGTTGACTCTTGTGACAACTCTTGTAATATCAGCCTAATTAGTTCACAATTTACCAGGGGATTGACTTAGAAATAAACTAGCACTTCACGACTCCCAAATAAGTTGAGCCGATGCTTATTAACCTTCCAATTACTCGTCAGTATACTTTTAGAATTACCTATCAAAAGATACACAACTCGGCGAGCAACAGTACAAACCTCACGTAGACGGGAATTAGCCGGTCCGGCTAGCAAACAGTCCGTTTGAAACCCAACTCAATCGTAGAAATCAGCTGTGACAGCGCAGCGTTATTGTAGCCCCAGTGGTAGAGCAGGTGGCGCACGTCTAGTGCACCAGCGATAGACTATGGTGCTGTTGGTGATCCAGGTGTGGCGGGATACTAGCTACGGGTAGCCCCTGCGTTGACTCCACCGGACTTAATTCCAGCAAGAGCCTACTCAGATTAACTGCTACAGTAGAGAAGGTACAGTTAGAGGCCCGATCAGTCATACATTATTAAATGTTCTGTCTCTTATTCTGCTCGAGTGGTATATTAAATTAACTTCAAGACTGAGAAGGAAATAAGGAAACAGGTGTCAGCCAATCACGTCTTACAGCAACAGTGCAGGTCAGAGCAATCAACATGGGGGGTAAGCGCATGCGCAGTGAGAGCAGAGAGAAAGAGGCAATACGAAACGAGTGAAGCCCCAACATTCCAATCTCTTGATATGTTTGATTACTGCATTTGAACGAAATTAAGCTTATAGGCGATGACCTCGAAACACACTCACATAGATATCAAGTTCAAGGGGAGACCAATCAGTAGGGTAGTTCATGAAACATAGACGATCTCTTGAGAGGTGGAAAAGTCACATGATTGTGTGAGCTAATATCCATTATCTCAGCACACTTTCAAGAACTGAACTATCGATCCTCAAATTAACAACATTAGAGCCATGGAGACCAATATTATTGAGACTATCGAGTCAAAAAATTGAGACATGAGCCATCGAGATTTTACAGTAATAAGATTTGGTCTTGACATTATTTGGGAAGTGACTTGACTCAGTAATAATAAAAATAATAATAATAACAAACATGACTTGTTTGGGCTACATTAATCTATAGCTCATTTTGCGGAAAAAGCATCCAGTACTGAAGTACCGTTTCAAGGGACGCCTGATTGTACTAATAATGCATCTTTTTTCGTGAAAGCTCTTTCTAAGTCCCGATGAACTGAGGGGAGGATGATAGTGAATATAACGGGGTGGACCTAATGAAGACCTTAACCTAACTTAAGCCAAATTAATCAAATCTTAGTGGCCTTATAAATGATTTCCCTTCCGAGAAAAACTCCCCAGTGTCAGCTGGGAATCGAACCACGAACATCTAGGTGAGAAGCCAGAGACTTGATTACACTACCACAATTGGAATAAAACTGCAAGTCCATTACTTTTCAGACAAGAACTGTACCACTGTACTTAAGAAGGGTCGAAAGAGAACAATTGTTAAACATTAATTTTCACTTAACATAAAAATTGCCATCTCTCCTTGATGAGACAAAAGGTCATCTTCGTTAAAATTGTCCGGATTGGATGCTGTGATGTCTTTCCAATCCACCTTATTAGGATAAACCCTCTCGGTTTCAAACATTTCGGTCGAGTAGAGACGCGTGTTACGCGATGCGGAGATCTTTGCCTTTTCAACCGCACCTTTATTTTAAGTGCATTAACATCTTAGATACCATATTAAACAAATTTATATTAATAAAATGAAGTGTTGTTTTGTCTGTCATGAGAATTGCGCGATATATAATTAAAAAATTAGTAGCCCCTGTGCATGATTATGTGCACTTCAAAGCCAGAAATTTAAAGCTTTGACTGGATTTCTTAAAATTATTTAAAAACTGTGTCGGAAGCCAAAATATTACGGTAAACGCCGGGCTAAAAGAACTCAACTTTAAAGCTAACTTCCACGAACAATTACTAAGCAAAAACATTATTTCCGGGCAGCGCCAAGTACTTCAACTAGTTGGAGAGTAATTGTCACAACAAAAATTGCACAACCCATTTTTGCTTATTTTTCATATTTATGTCTAACTCTTTATACTATACATATAACTACAATTTATACAAAACTTTTTTTATATTGACTAGTTATATTTATACAAAACGACATTTTCTTGCCATTCAATGTTTATGAAGGGTTTATAACTTGGAGAGAAATTGGATTTTTTTTTCCTAGATACAATGGCTAATATAATAAATAAATGAATTTGAGGGAAAAGCATCTGAAGAAAAAAAATATTTAGCCCAAATTTACCTCAGTTGATTTCAAATTTTATAAAATATAACTTGACGAGAAATTATATTTTTTGTTACCAATCGACCAAAAAAAACACCTTTTAATTAAGTGGTCAAACTTATAGAGGCAATATAATTTATTTGTGGTAATATCACCTATATAATTTGACACAAATTAAAAAGTTAGTAAAAAACAGTTAAAGGCAGTTAAAAAGAATGTATCTTAGTATAGTTAATATTCTGATAAAAGACAAAGAAACAAAAAAATAAGAGGTTGAATGAATAACATTTATTTCATGTTTACTTTAGCAGGATTTATGAGTTTTAATGAAGAACAAGTTTGGTCCCAATTTATAAAATAGGGTACAAATCATATTGTGTTTTTTTAATATTCATGATCCTTAAAAACTAGCAGTAGGAAGAAAAGGACAAATAGTAAAAGATATCCCCGAACCAAGCTGCAATTTTTTAGATGACAGTGAAAATGATCTTGGCTGATTTCTTTGTAAAAATGGAAATCATCCAATGGGACGTGGTGAGGGTTGCGAGAAGCCCTCGGGGTAGACAATGAAAGAACTGGAGATGAACTAGTAATTCCTAAACTTACACTATTGATATTCATTGATTTATAACTTAACAATGTGTGCAATAAATTAATCCTAAATATTAATTTATCATTAATTCAAGTTATCTTTAATTTAAATCATTCCCAGTCCAATAGTTGGTAAGGAACTTGAAATTACCTGGCACCCGAACACAATATACTTAAATATTTAAATCTAGCACTGCATGCCCTTCACACCGTAATCTACGAGACTTGATTTTTCAAACAATATCCTGCGACAATTACAGGTTATGTGATTCATCATTATGTAACCACTCACAAGAGTATTATTGGTTCCATTGGAAGTTTGCGTGACATTTAATCTTTGAGACTGTATTAAGATAATAAATCCCATAAAAAATAACACATCAAATATTTTCGTGCTGTAAAAGTTATTTAATCAAAAGTATAACTTGAATAATTATTATTATATTCAAGCATAAAAAATTTATATTTTTTAATTGGTGCATTTATTTGAATTTTTAAAAGCATAAACTAAATCAGCTCCTGAAGTATGAACAAACATTACCCTAGCATAACTTTTAATAATACACACCCATCTTAGCGCAAGATATTTACTGGTTAATATCAAACCGAGCCCATATGCAAAGAGTAAATATATTTTTCGAGCCCACTTAACACCAAAATAGTAACAACTTAATTTTTTTGTATTCCTCTTTAAACCCTTAGCCAGTAGGAAGGCTACAAAATACCTTTACACGTTTATTTAAAAGTTTTTATAGTATGGCTATATTTATTCAAGTGTTTTGAAGTACTATTCAAATAAATTAGAAAATTACATCTGTGTAGCGTTTATTGAAAATAAGCTACGAAAGTGCACGAATAAAAAAAGCAAGACTGGACATTATTAGAATAAAGCAAGTAAACTCACCTCGGCCCCATTCAGCTGCTTCAATTCACTAATGTTCTCCCCACACAAAGAATAACAACATGCCACTATGAATTCGACCGACCAACTAAACGAGTAAATATTGTGCAAGAATGAACAGTGCATTATCACGAGGGGTGTTGGGAAGAATGTGGCGCGTAGGCGCAAGAATGTGATGTGTTGAAACGTCTAGTCTAGAATAATCTACTAGCCCCTCCGATATTCCACCGTCGTCTAGTTAACCCCTCCCTCTCTTAATTTGTTTTGCGTTTACCGTTGTTCTGTTTACCTCTATTCCCCCTTTCAGAGCTAGAATAAGTGTATATAATTGTGTAGTCCAAAATGGACGGACACTCTTGTCAGAATCTTGTCCTCGGACACACGTAGGTGTCCAGGATGGTTTTAGAAGTTACAAAATTCCTTTTCGACAAATGTATATAGAAATTCTGTTTGGCGAATTAATAATTAAATTTCATAAAACTTTACAACTTGAACGATATTTATGTAGGGATACTTTATTCTTTAGGATACATCGTGGTAAATAATGTTTATCTTCTACTTAGTCGTCTTCGACATGAAGCCCCATCAGGGTTTGCGTAATGTCACAATTGTCTATTTACATGTCAGAGTTTTGAAAGATTAGAAACTTATAGCCCATACGGCATGAGAAGTTTACCTTGTTGTGAGAGAAATGTTAGTTATCTATGGCCTGCGCGGCAGGAAAATCTTGTTGTCAAAGAAACATTAGTTACTTGTTGGCTACCTGGCATGAAAGTTTTTCATTGTTGTCAAAGAAACATTAGTTATTTCTGCCTACCTGGCATGAAAGTTTTTCATTGTTGCCAAAGAAACATTAGTTAATTGTTTCCTAGCTGGTATGACAGTTTCTCATTGTTGTCAAGGAAATATTAGTAACTTGTTGCCAATCTGGTATAAAAGTTGTACATTGTTTTCAAAAGAATATTAGTAACGTATAGGTTTTGCATTGTTGTGAAGGAAATGTCAGTATTCTATAGCCTGCGTATCAGGAAACTCTTGTATTATCACGATAGAGAAATAGTAGTAACTTATAGTCTATCTGGCGTGAAAGTTTTTAAAAAGGAATATTAGTAATCTATAGCCTGCGTGGCAGGAAAATAATGTATTGTCATGAGAAAGAGATATAGCCCATACGGCCTGAAAGTTTTATATTGTCATGGAGGAAATATGAGTAACATACCGATTTATATTATAGCCTTTACTACTTGTTGGGAGTAATCGTTTATAATATTCCATTACATTGAATGTTAACCAATTTTAGGGTTACTGGCGGTAGCCCGCAACTATCTTTTTTGTCGTAAAATTCATATTACATATTATACATATATTTATAAAAAAAATTTACTATTGTTCAATATTTATTCACTATCAATAAAATAAAATGTTATTTTCTGACATTTTTTTATATCGATATGTTATGTCCTTCACTGGTTCCCATAGTATATATTCATATCTATATTACTAAATAGTTGAAGTGTGAGTTCAGGGAAACAGAAAATGAATAAACCTGAGTTCGGCCTATTTGCTTTTGTTATTATCCTATCGGCTCCTCTGCAATTATTGTTCTCTATTTTATGTTTTGTTTTGTTGTGCATCAGCCTTATTCTTTGGGAAGACTATGGGCGGTGTTACATCTGAACACGAGAATCGAATACGGGACCATAGGCTGATAATAGCAATGCTCTAGTACTGAGCGGCCCATGAATCATCCCTTACTCACGGCAATTCTTGACTCATTGTTAGGTGGTTTTCAATTAAAGGGTAAAAGGGAAATAGGGGGAAAGTTCAATTTTTACCTTAACGTTAGCTAATGCTGCCATCTGTTAGAAAATTATACATTTATAATGCACTTTATATCACGGTTTAATGAGGTATCTGTCATATTTAGATTAATATTTTAATAAGTGTTTGCTCAATTCCTTTTGGAGTAATAGATATAAAAGTGGCTGTCCTAGCAAAAGATGTGCAATGTAACTTTCCATGTATTTCTTTTGTACCCTTGATATGTTAATATCGCATGGGCTTTATTAAAACAGAATTTATTTAAGAGGGCCAGCTACCAGAGAACTGAGACACGTTGAAGCTGTTAAAAGAACTATTATTTAATAAGTATTATATTATTGTAATATAGGATTATAATGTGTGCTGAAATAATGCAGAATATAACAACAAATATACATACTATTCCAAACTTTGTATTAAAGGTTTTATCATTTTTACGAAAATTAAGGTAATAATAATTTAAAACTACTTATTACGGTAGACGTCAAAGTTTTTGATTAAGGGGAATCGTTAGGAACATATTTTGCTTTCAAGAACAGATAAAGTGTTTTATTAATAGGAGTACAGCAGTACAATTGAATATAATTAATAATATTTTTAGTGTTTCTTTAAAAACTCAGAGCTTCCATTCCCACGGTAAATAGCATTGAGGGAGGATATAAGCAACGCTCATTTAAGTAGGATGCGTCTTTTTACCTTAAATCATGAGAAGTAAAGTATTCCCCTTCATTTATATGGGCCTTAAATAATTCAAAGTGACGCTGCTGTTGCAAGGGTAGCTTGAGGAACTATTATGAATCTAAGAGCACACAAGGATGTAATATGCATGTCTCGACGGAGTGAGCACAAATTAATTGCTTACGTCCTAGTTTTTAGAGAGACTGCTCGTTTCACTTTCTCCAGAGAGTTGGTAAGTCGTGGCTAAATGTAAGGGGGTTGCAGGTCCATCCTGCCCCAGGGATAGGCCACTGACCACTAAAAAAAGAGGCCACTTTATTCTCGTTAATGGTTCTAGACTGTTTCACTTCTCTATTCCCCC